>JARQZK010003076.1:0-75000 GCA_030704885.1 Cynegetis impunctata | reverse complement strand
GTGTTTGTTTACGCTGTACTTGGAATGAATTTCTTCAACAGTGCCACATGTTCTATAATTTGATATTCCACGTGTGACGTGGATGATACTTTGATATACAGGGTGTACGAATTTTAAATTGATCGAAAATCGCGTTCTGAAAGTAGATGATAAGTTATGAATAACAATAACAATTGTTTATTTAATAACTGTTGATTCAAATAATTTAATTGTATTACAATGCATAAATAGAATTATTATTATGTTTACAATGTAATAGTCTATATTGCACCTAGGTAAAACCTGTGTGTGATAACTAACTATCCAACCAAAGAAAATAATACACTATAAGAAAAACTACTAAAAACTAAAAATAAATTACTTGAAAAAAAAATAAAACACTATACCAAATACTGCCAAGATGAAACTAAGCTTTCAATTCTTCAAACTTTACATCGAATCTCAAAATACCCACGAACACATGTGAACGTCCCAATGAAACTCTTAGATTTGTTCTGAAATATTCTGATTGTTGGTCAGCATTTCACCTCTTTCGGTAACAAATTAAAAACTTTTGGCGCGATTGTTGTTAAGAACCTTTGACTAGCCTGACTACGACATAATGCAGCTGTGAGAACATTTATTAATATTTGATCTCGTTGCACGACAATGTGTTTTAATAAGAGAGTTTGGGATTTTGCTTTAGAATGATGAAATGAAATAATGGGGTAGTAGCTAAGATTTCATTCGAGAGCACAAATTGCATCAACTATGCAAGATATTCAGCAAGATGGAATGTTCATTCAATAATTCTTCATAATTCTTATATATTAAAACAATAGTTTATAAATAGTTATTTATGTACCAAGTGCGTTATATAGATCTTTATGCCCTGAGGGAAACATTCGGCCCGAGGGCCTCTGTCCCGAGGGATGAATGTTGCCCGATGGGCGTAAGGATCTAGTAACGCACGCGGTGCATACAAGATTTTATTTTTCACGAAAAAATTATTATATTATGATGAAAAAGCGATTTTAAAATCGTTTCATTGCTCCTATCCATTTTCCTTCTCATAGTAGGCATGTCATTTGTTGATATTTTGACGTTTCTGAATATTTTTGTCACCATATTTAGTGAATGTCATGCTGCTTTCTTTGTGTAGTCTTATAGAAATAATGGAAATGAAAATGAATTTACCCAAGAATATCATAGAAAATGCAGCCAAAGCTGCGAATAATACATTACCGGAGAAATCCAGAGTCGTATACGACAAGGATTATGAAGTATTTAATCAATGAAATTTGCTTCATTTCTCCTAGTACAATAAGCGGGCGTTTTGAATCCATTATGCCCGCAAATGCGGGCATAATGGCCTAGGGCATAATGAGTGTGTTTATAGCAACCGTATCCAAGGTGAAATAAATATATTATATACAAGTGAAAAAATAAAACAATTTACACATTTATTAAATAATATACGCATGATGCTCATTTCGGTGAAATTTTCATCAGATGCAGAATGCAAAATGAGTATATCGAATACAAGAAAAAAATAAATGGCAAATTATGTAGAATGGATTAGTAGAAGAATGGTTACAAGGAATATGTAAAATAGGAAAAACCTATTCTAAACTGCTAATCGTATATAGTTCGATAATTTTAAAAAGATTCAGAAGGGGACTTATAGTTTGATCAATTTGTCTATTCAATAGAAAATCTGAATATTTATATTTAGTCATATGTGATGATTCTAGAAAATTAAGTTTAATTCCCTTACTTTCAGCATTGAATATTTAGAAGTCAAAATTGAATGTGTGATTTTCTTGGATAAAATGGTTTACATAATATGAATCCGACTTTTGATTAACAAAGCTTTTTTTGTTTGTGTACGTATTCAATATAACGGAGAAATATGTTTAGTTTGCATTTAGCATCTGAAGAAGATTAATTGTTTTTATAAACCATTGTTTTAATCGGTGCACACGAATTGCGGTCGATTTTGCGAGAGTGACTGCATTGCGGTCAAAATTTTTGTGCCTACCTGAGGAGTCCTAATCTCCAACCGAACTGCGGTCAGAAACTTATTTAGGGGCAAGAGGGTAAATTGAAAGTAAAAGTTCTAATTTTTATAAAGATATATATAATATAGAAAACATAGAAATTATACAATACTACAGACTACATCTACATGCATATACATCATAAAACTACTTCACTAAACTTATAACTAACACATTTTGCAAAATTATACCTACTAATATCTTTTTTATTGTACTGACCAATTTTGTTGTTAATGAAATCTTGTTTATCTAATACATTTTTTCGCACAAATCTCGCTCAAAATCGATTATAATAGTTTTCGGGTTCAAATTTTGCCCTGAACATTTACATTTATCTTCCAGCAATTTGAAGTAGCTGCTTTTCTGTTTATCTTTTAGAAGACAAAAAGCCACAGGGACATAGGTTCCTTTTGCAAATGCATGGATGGTAAACAATTGCAAAAAATATTTGGTACAGTAGTCAAATGTACCATCCATATATAATGTTTCTTGAAGACACATCAATTTTATATTTGTTTCGCAGGAAAACACTACAATATTATTCTCGATGTCATTAATCAATAAAAATGATTCTTCCTTGACGGTTGAAATGTCTAAATCCATCAGATATTTATGGACATCACTTATATTTGTTGGAAGTTTTGGCACCAATTTTAATCTTGAATAGTTAATATTATTCCGGATGTAATTCACACCCTTTGACGTTAGGGAGTCTAGATAATTTTTGTTGGTGTTGATTTCTCGATGAATAAGTTTTGACGGTCGTTCGGAAAGATCTTCCTGAGCCTTCCTTTTTACCGAATTGTTGATTCTTTGTCTCACAAGAATATTTTCTGTTAAACTGTGCTTATGTTCTCCACATTTAGATTAACCATCCAAGCAATTCAGTCGTCGAAAACAACCACCTAAATACCCTTCTACCTGATTCAAATTTTGACCGCAATTCGTGTGTCTCCAAACAACCACCTAAGTACCCTTCTACCTGCTTCAAATTTTGACCGCAATTCGTGTGTCTCCGTTTTAATATGTTTATTAATTCATCATGTATCGGCCCTATCAATCCAAATAATTCTTATATCTGTTAATTTGTAGGGCTTCCTTAAAGTTAAATTTCAATCCTCTACTTTCTCTAAGCAAAACATTGTTATCTGTACTGAATATATGACATTTCTTTAATAAATTATTGGAATAATTAATTTAATTCTTTTTGATTTCAAAAGAGCGTTTATATTCTTCGATTCTATTTCAAAAGTTTTCTTCGCCAGATGATAATTCATAGACAACCGAGTTTGAGAATTTATCTGTGATTTATTGATCTTTATACTACAGACATAAATTATTCTCTGAATTAACCGATATAAAATATGCTAAAACATTGAATTTCCTGTCAACAAATTTGGAAGGTGAAAAAAGTTGTTGCATTGCTAAATTAAAATTCTTCTGTTAATATTGCCAAGTAATTATGGATTATATACATTATTGATAGCAATCTATTTTATAATGTTTAGTGTTTTTTTTATTAAAGTTTACCTGTTACATTGAAATATTGAGAATTCGATAATCATACTATATGCTGCCATTTTATGTTAGTAATGATGAATTGAAATACTAAGAATTGTATTACTATATAAGCTGAATTTTTGATGAGGCGTTTCACTAAGCGATGGCTTTATCAGATAGATCTGAACAAAAAAGTATTGGTATTACTGCATAAGCTATCATACCAATATTTTTTTGTTCAGATCTATCTGATAAAGCCATCGCATGGTGAATCTCATCAAAAATTCAAGTACATACAGTAAGAGTTAAAATCGATCAAGGGTTATTTTCTAATGGTATTGTTATGAATTTTTACCAAGTAACAGCCTCATCATTTCAAAAAATGTATTACCGTTATAAAATAAATATATTTAAAGGCAATTTCCAATAATTTTACTGGAAACTGATAGATTATTATTGCAAATTATTATTCAGATATGATTCTAGTGCATCGTATTTATATAGCATTTTCAGTACTTCTATCGAATATCTAATTTTCGTTTCATCAATATTAATGATGCTCATTTTTAAATAACAAATACTATCTACCAATTATAAACCATTATTCATGTAGGTTATTTGGTTCCCACGCAAGAAAACCTCCTAGGTTATAAATTATTTATTTATGATCGATAATCGGCCAATCAAATCTACATTAAAAAGTTTAATTTGTTTTCATTGAAAATTCAATGTGGAGTGAGTTTTTGGTATCATATTTATCAAGATATTTTATTAGATTCATTTAAATTTCATCAAAAAATGTTCACTAGCACAAGTGAATTTGAATAATTATATGTATAGGTATGTATATATATATATATATATATATATATATATATATATATATATATATATATATATATATATATATATATATGTATATACATATATATATATATATATATATATATATATATATATATATATATATATATATATATATATATGATATATATATATATATATATATATTATATATATATATGTATATATATATATATATATATATATTATATATTATATATATATATATATATATTTATATATTTATATATATATATATATATATATATATATATATATATATATGTATTGACAATATGTATATATAAGGATGTTATTATTTATAGAACGGACCGTTCTATAAATTTTTGAATTAATTCTTCGAATCTTAACACGTTGAGTGCCGAGCCAGAATTTGCTATAGGGTCCAGTGCGCCGCAATAATTTTATTGTGAATTATCGATTGTTGTCTACTTTTATCAATTTCTGTATCATAATTGAATCGATTGATGAGAAGAATTTGATTTATGGAGCTGTGAATAAAATAGATACACACGGCGTCTGATTTTGATTTTCATACTACGCCGTGTGCATATGTCATAAGCACGAATACAAATCACAGTAAAAAAGTCATTTACGTATGTACAGCTAGTCCTGAAAAACCACCAGGCTGCATAGAATATTTTTTCAGACATAATAAGTCGATGCCAAAATGATATTTTCCAATTATGTTTATTTCTGTATCAAATCCCTAAAATTAATTTTTTATTTTTTTATTTTTAGTGAAACAATTTTGTGAAATCACCGATATTTTTTGGATGAATTTTTTTTTGAATTTTACAAAAGAAATAATGCAATACGCTATCCTATAAAAACTAAAAAAAAATTTTCAATGCCAGCAATCCAGAAATAATGATAAAAAATTATAATTCTGAAAATATACAATTAATCACCCTGCTATTTTACTATGGGTTGATTGTACGCCGTAGCAATCCGTGCCACATAAGAGAAGTAAGGTAGGTATATATGCAGAATTCATATACACATGGCTTGGAAATTCAACACTGTTCATGTATAAAATCTATACACACGGCGTCCAGAAACTTGCCAATGTGCATAAAATGTATACATACGGCAGTCAACGTGTTAAATAATTAATTTATAATATACAGTGTGACCCATTTTTAATGGAAACACTCATGTAAAATTTGAAGTTTTGAACCGATTCCAATTACGTTCTTTTCGAAATGTTGAGTACTAAAAGGTCTACCTTGGGACAAGATAAGAAATGTTTAATCCAATTTTCAGGGCATACTATGATATTTTTTCTTAGTCGAAATTCGGGATTTTTTATTAGCGATTTTTTTATTAAAAAAATTACCACGCCACTGAATTCAGCGTGTCCCTAAATAGGAATGACTAAAATTTCATAAAAAAATATTAATTCATAACGAAGTTATGAGAACTCAAAATTCGAAAACTCACACTTAACAGTCACAAAAAAACACCCTATATCAACAGATAGCCATAGAAATATTTTTTTTTATGATCTCAAGAATGATGCCATCAGATAAGTACTCTCCAAACCTCTCCAGCACTTCTAAAGTCATCTCCCGAAAGGCGTATAATTTAAATTTTCTCTCTTACGCTCAATCATTTCCATGGCAACTAAGATCAAATTGAAAAATCTATTAGGTCTTAGTCTTAGTTGATTTTCTAGAAAACTTGAATGTAATTCCGTTATTTTCCGTGGAAAATATTTACTCAATTTTATTGTTGAAATCATTAAAAGAATATTTCCATGGCTATCTGTTGATATTGAGTGTTTTTTTTGTGATTGTTAATTGTGAGTTTTCGAATTTTGAGTTCTCATAACATTGTTAGGAATGAATATTTTTTCATGAAATTTTGGTCATACCTATTCAAGGGCATGCTGAAAACAGAGGCGTGGTAATTTTTTCAATAAAAAAATCGCTAATAGAAAAAACCGAATTTCGACTAGAAAAAAATATCGTAGTATACCCTGAAAATTGGAATAAACATTTCAAATTTTGTCCCAAGGTAGAACTATTAGCACTTGACATTTCAAAAAAGTTGATGAAATCGGTTTACAACTTCAAATTTTACAGGGGTGTTTCCATTAAAAATGGGTTACACTGTATATAAGTATACAAAGAATTTTTTTCAACGATTTCCAAAAATTTTGTTATTGCAAAAATAAGATATTTGCATGGTACCAACTCAAATTTTCAGTAAAAACTAAGTAATGAAAAAAATTGGCAATCAACAAGAGCTTCAGTTTTTAACGGTTGTAATATTGTGTTTTATGGCCTCTTGCTCGAATAAATTCCTTCAAATGTCTTCAGAGGCCATATAAAAGATTTATGATGAAATATTAGGGAATGGTATGCCATTCTTCAAGAGTCGCGTTTTCCAGCTCGGTCAAGTTTTGAGTAGCAGGATTTCAACGTTAAATCCCAAACGTGAACGTGTTATATAAAATTCAAGTCAGGATTACGCGCTGGCCACTCTAAACGGTCTAAGCTCCGTTCAGTCGTATGTGGGCAAAGAACAGTCAACTATGTGAGGTGCAAAAGTGCTACATTTTACTTTTAGAATCTGCTGGTTGTACCTCTAAGGTTTAATGCTCTTTCATTATTACATGATTATTGACCCTCTACGGCAAGCCACTTGGTTGTTCTTTCTCCTGGTCTTATGTAAATGAAAGTGCGCCCTTTGGAAAGTTTTCATCCTATTTTTATCAGAAAGCAATATTATATAAAAAAATCTTGTGTCACGGTGTTTGTGGCGGCACTCCTCCGAAACTTCTCGACCGATTTCATGAAATTTTTTATGTATATCCGGTAGGTATGAGACTAGGTCGTATAGTATATTCAATACCGATAAGTGATTAGGGTGTCCCTATCTAGAAAAATGTTTTTTATTTCTCGATGAAAAATGTTTTTTATTTGGCATGAAAAAATACTTACATTCCCAAACTATCATATTCCTAGTCCAATCAACAGGATTGTTCGTGTGGAAGAATACATTCACTTGCGAGATGCTATCATGAGCAACGCTGACACCGGTTTTTTTTGGTCATTTTCACCATCATCGTACGTAGACAGTCCACGTCATATGAAAAGATACATATAGGATGAATGACTTTCGCGTATATTGGTTCGAAAACGAATTTTTGACATTTACGAAATACCTCTGATGTATAAGAAAGTAATGTAATTGTTTGAATGACGTCACATCGTATTATTTGCAAGCAAAGTGCATCTGCCATGACCGATAGGCATCGCCAGTGCCTCAGAGTACTTGCGATACAACAAAGCTGATTTGAATAGTTAATACATTTTGATCGTTCATTATAATTTATTTATATTAGTTTTCCTAAAGGTGATCGTGTGATCTTATTTAACTATTATAGTGTTCGTGCAGTACCTACCTCCGTTTCATTTTCAAATTATATACATCGCTCACTTAATCCTCTGTTAATCCTTGACAAAACCTGAGAAAATCTGAAGCTGATTTACTAGTATTTTCTTGATACCCATTTATTCAGCCCTTGATTTTATTTTCTCTGACACGCGCGAGTAAGGACGACCGTGTTTATTTAGCGCGTTTACATGTAATCTAAAGTGGCAGGAGATTACATCTTTGCTATTGCCAGGCTAAAATGCAATACATTATCATGACATTAGAACACGCGTACTCAAACAAAAATTGAAGTCTTTAATAAGCTTCATTACAAAATTACTCGTATTCGGTCCCACACGTTGCTGGACACAGTGCCGGATTTAGAGGCCTGGAGGCCCCGGGGCAACAAAGGAGTGGAGGTCCCCTGGCCCGAAATTATTCCCCAAATAAAATGGACAATTTTTTTTCAGTCGAGTTTTCCAATGAATAATTCATTGTGAAACCAAGTATAGATTCTTTTATTATTTAACAAACATATAAATACACTCACCGACTTAAAATTCGGGACAGCCAAAATTTTGATGAAATTTAATGGATGACAACTTTTTTCTCCGTAGTCCGATTCGAATATTTTTTTTTTTTCAAAATGTAGATAAATGTTTCGAGTTTGAGTAATGTTATTCAATTTGAAAAAAAAACTGTACATGTAGAAATATAAAGGAAAATAGTTTAAGAATATGTTTCCCTCTGTAGGAGTAATTCTGCAATCTAAACTCCAGTGTATATGTTTTTCTGCAGATTCTGATTAATTCTTAACATTTTGCTCTTTATTTCGTCTCGATATCGTTCTCTCGGTAGACCAGCGGTAAAGTGTACTGCCTATGCCGTTTGTAAACCGAGGATTGTGGGTTCGAGTCCCACCTTGCTGTTGGGTGTTGTATATGCCCGGAATTTAGTGGTTCTATTTATATAATTAAAATTGTTGGGTAATGCACATAGTTTACAAGCCCATTGGCCGTTCGGAACCGGCGTTAAACTGTAGGTCCCTTGAGAAAAAAAAAATTCGTCTCGATATCGTTCTCGGTTGCAGATATATCAATCTTTTAAAAAAACATCACACATTTTGCAGGAATGATGGTTTGTTTTGGATTCTTTCGGTTTGCGTAGAAAATTACTCCGTTTCGTTAACTAGTTTTATCTGACATTTCGAACATTTGAAACATTCGGCCATTCCTAACATTTTGTTTGTTTATTCTTATGAATATCTTTATCGGTGGAGGAGATACGAATTTTTTAAGAAAATATTACACATTTTAATCAAAAATCGTTAATTTTAATCGAAACATGAAAGAAGATGTGTTAAAAATTAGTACCTCTGGTGGAATATTAGTCCATTCTTCTTCCAGAGCGTCTCGGAGCTGTTGGAGAGTGAGTAATTGTTCTTGATGTTTCTTGATTCGTCTACCTAACATGTCCTATACATGTTCTATCGGATTCATATCGGTACTACGAGCCAGTCCATAATATTTATTGCAATGTCTTCTAAATATTGGGCCGTTGTTCTTGCAGTATGTGGACGGGTATTGTCATGCATGATAACGAATTGGTTACCAAACAATTGTGACAAAACAGCAACATGTTCTTCCAGAATTTCGTCGATATACCTTCGAGCTGTGACATTAACTTGACGGACTCTTTCAAGTTCATTCCTCATCTCTGGTATGTCGCACTGGTATGTCGATTTCTTAAAACTGAGACCCTAATAAAGCGATCACCAATGACAAAAGTAGTACGATTTCTTCCAGATTCATGTCTTCTACCATATCTTCCGGTTTCTCGAAATCTTGCCACGGCTCTTTCCACGCTAGATTTTGTTAAACCCATCATATTCGCCACTTCTCTGCAGAACCAACTTCATGAAGAGCAACAGCTCTAGCTGAATCTTCGGAAGACAAAGGCATCGCGAATTGAAAAGTAGATACGGAATTCACGAGCCAAATGTTTCAAATGTTCGAAATGTCTTCCTGAAAAATTCATATCTCTTCAACCGAGAACGATATCGAGACGAATTAGAAAGCAAAATGTTAAGAATGAATCAGAATCTGCAGAAAAATATATACACTGGAGTTTAGATTGCAGAATTACTCTATAGGGTGTTACAAACTTCAGGGAAAAATTATCTTCAGCTATTTTCCTTTATATTTCTACATGTACACTTTTTTTTCAAAATTGAATAACATTACCCAAACTCGAAACATCTATCTACATTTTGAAAAGAATATGGAGTAAAAAGTATTTCATATATTAAATTTCATCAAAATTTTTGCTGTCCCGAATTTTAAGTCGGTGAGTGTATAATCAGAAACAAGAATTTTCTGAAATTAAATTTTAGCGTTAACGAACGGAACCTTCCGAGCTTTTTTCACCGAAAAATCGTTGATGATTTCACTGAAATCCAGTTCCCGCAGTAAATCACTCTCAATGCTCAGGAGAGAAAGCTTTGATAGGCGGTTTTGTCTCATCGTGGTTCGAAGCCTCTTTTTCATAATTTTCATTTCTGAAAATGTTTGTACCGGGTGGCCAGATAAGAATACAAATTGCCGTATCTCGTGAACTATTCGTCGCAGAGGTTTGCGGTAAAAAAATGTTATCACTATAGTGGCCAACAGAAAATCCTGGAAATTATTTTCAGGTTTCCAAGATGCCAGGGGGCGTAACAGCCATCTACAATTTTTAAAGTGATTTTTCTCTGAAGTACATCTAATAAATATATCACAAAATTATTCGCTTTCTTAAGATAAGCTTTATTCGAGAAATTTGGATCAACACTTTTTGACGTATTATATAGTTATAATATTTTTTACCGCAAGTCTCTGCGAACAATAATTTACGAGATACAGCACTTTGCATTGTTATCTGGCCACCCGGTACAAAGTATTGTAGGTAAAGGTAAAGCGCAAAAAAATATTAAAGGGAGAGTTGTTTACTAGTGTTTACTAGTCTGAACTTGAAATTTTTTTCAGAAGTGTCTATTGTTGGAGCCCCTCTTCTGTGAGGCCCCGGCGCTGTAGCCCCGGTTGCCCTTTCCTAAATCCGGCCCTGGCTGGATGTATTCAGTTGAATGGCAGAAACAAGGATTACCCCATGCACACGTTTTGATTTGGTTTGTCGAAAAAATACGTCCTGAGAATAACAATAGTGTAATTTCCGCGGAAGTTCCTGATCCATCTACTGATCAACTACTGTTCGATATTGTTTCCACAAATATGATTCATGGCCCATGCGGTGATTTGAGTCGTTTATCGCCTTGCATGGCAAATGGAAAATGTACAAAGCGTTTTCCTGAACATTTCACCAATGAAACTATCACAAATGTCGACGGATATCCAATATATCGCCGAAGAAATACTGATAATGGCGAACAATTATTTACACTAAATATCAATTTACACTAAATATCAACAACGCAGACATTGACATTGACTATCGTTGGTGGTACCATAGTCGCCTCTGCTGAGCAAAACATGCAAAGTTCATATTAATGTGGAGTTCTGCAGTTCGGTGAAGAGTATACGTGCCATGCCTCGCGTGGGCGAACCAGCGAGCTTATTTGTGTTGGCTGAAGACGAACTGACAAAAAATATTGTACACTCAATTGCTCTTTGAAATTAATATTGATTTTCATTTTCCTATTTTATGATGAAAAATGTATCACCTTTTTTCACTTTACATTTAACTTCAAGAGATCAAACAATGGGTATGTCCGTTACGTCAATGAAATATGTTGAGTTGAGAAAATTAATGATTGGTGTTTTTATTTGTTTTCATCGTCAACTGTGCTCCATTCCTCTTTGTATCATAGATCCCATCGCCACACACTTACAATACATTCGTTATTTTTTATTTAATAACCAAAATATTCACTAGAAATAATTTATATGGCAGAACAATGTTTGTCGAGTCAGCTAGTACTATATATATATATATATATATATATATATATATATATATATATATATATATATATATATATATATATATATATATATATATATATATATATATATATATATATATATTTTATATATATATATATATATATATATATATATATATATATATATATATATATATATATATATATTATATACAGTGGCTTATCCAGAGATTGGGTTGGGGGAGGGGTAGTGGCAAGTTTAGGCACTAAACTATTTATAAGATAATCAGCGAAAGTGGGGGAGGAAGCGGTGTCGATTGATCGTAGCTCATCCATAATTCAACTCTTTTGTTCTACATCAAAAAAATATAAAATAATTGCGAGGACATGTACATACAATATTCATCATAAAATGTGAAGATATAAAATATACATAAGAGTTAAGAAATAAAATATATATAAAACTCAAGAAAAAATATGAAAACCCAAGAAATAGGCTATTCAAAATTTGAAGGAAAAATATCAGAAGGTTTAGGGAATGATGTATTTATTAAAAATTTAAACATAACCGCTTCTTCTAGCATCAAATATGATTCAAAAAATTCTTTCCATAATCGTGAGTATATATAACAAAAGTTCTGAATTTGTATAATTTTCATAATTTGTATTGAAGAATTTGGACCGAAACGATGCGGCAACCCGCACCCCTGCTTTTGAATGAGTGAAGCCGAGGCATCGCGCGTAAACACCTATTTACTTATGCAACCACACAAAATTTCGCATGCGATTCACTGATCTAGGTATGATCTATCTATTCTGATAAATTTCGTTTGTTTATTTATTTCTTTTATATGCGTGGACTATTAAATAATATGAAAAAACCTTTTGTATAAGTTTTCGTACAATGTTTGATATATTTTATATTTTCAATTTCATTCGAAGATTTAGTGTTGCAAATTCTTCCCTGACTATATATATATATATATATATATATATATATATATATATATATATATATATATATATATATATATATATATATATATATATTATATATATATATATATATATATATATATATATATATATATTTATATATATATATATATATATATATATATATATATATATATGTGAATACATTGAAACTTTAATATAATCAGTCTTTTCCAGGAAAATAATAGACTTATACTGTATCGGAACTTTTCGTGGTGTTTGTGGATATTTGCGCATCGTTTCAGCTCATCCAGGTTGAGTAAGAGGACTGTCTTTCGTGGATTAAGGTTATGTTGGTGAAGTGAAGGGTAGTAGTTTCAACTATTTTCCTCAACCGTAGTCATTTTAATGTAGAGGTTTTCGTCATTTTTGAGGATTTGCGCAACTCCATAGCTTGTGCACATTGAGGGTTGAAATTTGATACGTGGATTAAGGTTATTTCAGGGAAGTGCACAATTGGGGTGTCAAATGATTTCTATTACCGCTACATTTTTTATTTTGAAATTTTAAGCGATTTTTAGTATTTTCGAGTACTGCGCCGCTCCAAATTCAGTAAGATGGCTGAAAATTTGTACGTGGGTTCAGTTAGGGAGGAGCTATTTGGGGGTTTCAAATATTAGTTCTCACTGCCTCAATTTTAATGTAGAAATTTCATGCGCTTTTTCAGTTCTTCAAGATTTGTTTATATCTTCAGTCCCTTCAAATTGGGTTTAAGAAATATGTAAAACAAACAAAAATGAGAGTCAAAATACGACCTTGGTGAAAAAGCTCTGATGAGCACAAGTTTTTTTTCATTTTCTACTAATAAACATTTAATTAGGAAAAATATGTAACTTCCATCGATAAGTAGATAGTGTTGTAAGAATTGTATCCAAGATAATTCGGAATACATAAGCCAAAACTTTTTTTCACTTGAACTGCAATTGCGATGAAATTATTGCTTAATCTAATGCAGATAAAGAAAGGGTATAAGTACATCAGGGGAATCTGAATTGTGAGTATGTAACAAAACCTTTTTAATTGTTAACTCACTAGGTACCTACAGTTTACGCCGGTTCCGAACGGCCGATGTGCTTGTAAACAATAATTCACATTACCCAACTATTTAAATTGTTTGAACTACTGAAACTCATAGACATACACAAGCATCCATACCTAACCCAGGATTCCAACCTAGCACGCTGGGCAGATGTAAATTGCAGCGCTTGGTAATCCTTAATCCGTATACCTGATAAGAGTTGATAATAGAATCTGTAAATTGCAGCGATGGTCAAATTTGAGATTTTAATCCGACTTGTAAATTGCAGCGATTAAATTCTTTTAAGAATTTCACTAAACAGGTGTTACAGCCAGGCGCGGATCCAGGCCCGACTTTTGGGGGGGGAACTTTTAGATATTCAAAAGCCAAAAGGTACTGGTATTTTGGACAATGGTAAATCGAGTAGTTCCCAATCAAAACAATTCTTAAAATTACTATGTACATTGGAAACAAATGTGGTTATCTTTATAAAATAGTCAAAGAATAATAAGTAAACTGAAAAGTGAATAAATCAAAGAAAAGCGATAAAGAAATGCTATTTAAAAATTGCACCCATTCACACTAGTGATATTAGAGACATAGAGTTTTTGATTTTGCAAAACGACTAATAACATTTTTTGGTTCAACTGTGTTATCGTGATGAATGTGAAAAAGTGCAAGTCTAATCAGTCTCTTCCATATTGGTTCATATTTCTATTATTTCTGATCTTATTGCATTTACATTCCGTATCCGTACTTTCAACATCTTAGTTTCAGAAATTGAGTCAAATTAAATTTTTGCTGATCTTGTAATTATTTCAGCCTCAGTATGTCAAATTATAGGGAAGCCAGCAAAATTTAAGGGGGGCCCAGGCCATTTGGGAGGGGAACGTTCCCCCAGTTCCCCTCCCCTGGATCCGCGCCTGGTTACAGCTTATCTATTCCTGGAGTTGTTATAGATTAAGAACCTATCTAATTGGTGGCGCAACTCGGTGCCGCCCCCGTTATGGGGTTGTCCCCCCTTTACCTATATATAAATATAAATAAGCTTGCTTCACAGATAATTACTTTACTTGTGCTCCACAAGCCGTGTAACCTTTTTAATCAAATAGAAGTACAAATTTTCTACATACCACAGTGAACCTATATCAATGAAATAAAATCTTGATAACATGGTACTAATATTCTATTCAAATTACTTCATCTTGTTATCGGGCGTCGAATATTTCACTCAACTGACCCACAAAGCAACCGGACCAAATGGATTTTCCAAGACGTAACACGTAAGACATTGGCCCGATTAAATAACTTCTCAGAAAATCATATAATATCCAAGATCCGCAACTGCATTTCATCGCCGAATTCCTTTATTTGACTCATACGTTCGCATTGGTCATTTGGGTCGTTTTATGCAGCCTATTCGAGTTAATTTCCATCCGAAATTATGCCTTCTTGACCACGTAACCCATAATTTTCACTTGAAAACATGGCATGCCTCTTTCAGGTAGGTCCTAATTTTGGATATGTGCCCATCCTTATTCGGTGAAAATGCGAGAGCAAATGACCCAAGGGTATGTAATTCGCTGAAGTAAGCCATGCTCGTTAATTTTTAGCAAGTGCGTATATGGAAGAATGCGTTTTCAGTAACGGCGGTTATTTCGTTTGATTTATTATACGTACATTCTTTTGAAGGTTCCGAAACTGGACGAATGAAATATTGAACCAACGTCAAATTGACCGCTTGTTTGTCATCAGCATGACTTGAAATTTTAGATTATTAATAATCAAAATTATAATTAAATGAGGAAAGTAATCTTGGGATATAATATTGGAGGAATTTGTCCACTACTTTGTGAAAACACATTTTAACAATAAATGAGAAAAAATTTACTTTGTTTCTTATCACTATTTTTATTTGACTGTTTGCGACTGCAGTATTACTACATTTTCAAGCAAATGAATTTGAAATTTGGTTGAAAATGTAGTAGTACTACGAACCTGCAGTCGCAAATATTCAAATAAAAAAAGTGATAAAAAACAAATTAGATTGTTTCTCATTTATTATTGGGATATTAATATATAAACTTAATTTCTTATTAATTAATTAGGTCAGCAAATACACTAGAAATTTGCTTGAAAATGTGGTAGTACTACGAACCTGCAGTCCCAAATATTCAAATAAAAAAAGTGATAAAAAACAAAGTAAATTGTTTCTCATTTATTATTGGGATATTAATATATAAACTTGATTTCTTTATATGCGTTAGGGTAGGTTAGGCCAGCAAATGAACTTAAAAGTTGCTTGAAAATGTTATAGTACTACGAAATTTCAGTCGCAAATACTCAAATAAAAATAGTGATAAAAACAAGTAAATTGTCTCTCATTGATTATTGGGATATTATACATAAACTTAATTTCTTTAAATACATTAGGTAAATTAAGACATTTTATTTTAGTAATAGGATAGAAATTGTAAGTTTTTGTAATTTCAGTTAGTTTTAAATATATTCGTTCATTTCGATCACGACAGCGTGCGCGTCAGGTGTATTCGTATTGGCGTGTGTTTAGTTTTAACTAAGGCAGTCAATTAACAATAATTCCAAAAGTTTTTTTAAACTTTAATCTAGGGCCGGGAAAGAGATAAAAACAAACTATGAAATTTTGCAACTTTTTCCGGAGTCGGGAACATTGCAATAACATTGAATTTTGCCTTATGCTTGTGGAAAAAATTCCGAAAGTTCTGCAAACTTGGAGTAGTATTAAATATATTATTTCATATCACGTATCAAATTTGCAACCAATTTGAGGATACGGAAATTTTTTTAATTCAAAATTAACGTTTTTCTTTGATAAAGTGCCAAAAAAATTCCAAAAGTTCTGCAAACTTGACAGATACTTCGGAAAAATATACTGAGCAGTTGTATAAATTCGCATCACAGAACGAAAAACGTACGTAAATATAACGAATAAAACCATTGTGATAATGTATTCGGACATCAATTTTCAACCGATGCTCGAGATCATTGAATCAATGTATTATTATTGATTGCTTGATGCTCAAGTGATTATATCAATCCCCGAGAGGCATTAATTTCATCACCTTGATTTCAGAACAAAGTACATTCTACTAATGACCACTGTGTATCAGTCAATCAACATCCAGCATGATATTAATGTTTTCTGTACATCAACCGATCAACTGCAGTCATTGAATCAAGGAACTCAGGACATTGACTCAATCACCGATACATTAATTCTAAGCCATGCGCACAATGACTTTCGAACATCGTTCAATGCTCGAAGACGTTAATATAATGTAAAAATACATCGATCTGAGCCTACAGGTTGCACCTTTTGTTTTCATAAATAAAATAGACTAGACTATATATATATATATATATATATATATATATATATATTATATATATATATATATATATATATATATATATATATATATATATATATATATATATATATATATATATATATATATATATATATATATATATATATATATATATATATATATATATATATATATATATATATATACAGTGCTTTCATGATGAAAGGAACAAATTCATTAAAAAATTAGGTTTCTATTTCATGTTAAAATCCTCGGACAGGTCGATTAGTATTTTTATTTGGGCAATTTTCGCAATAAAAATTTTGTATACAGGGTGTCTCATTCAAGAGCTATGGCTTTGTCATTAGTTTTTTTAAAGGTAATACCCTGTATATTATTTCACTTTACAATTCTACGATAAATTCTTATCACTTTTTGTGAACATACCATATGCCTCAACTTGATGGATTCCCAGATTATAACGGAGATAGTGGAGCACCTGGAGATTTAAAATGTGGATTAAAAGTACAAAAAAAAATTTAGGTAAACATTGTCATTAAATCTGAAGAATGAAATTTCACATGTACCATCTGAATTCATTCACTGGTGCTGTATAGTCCGCAGTTTTCACGTTTTTAACGCTCCAGACACTACAATTACTTGAGAGAGAACGTATTGAAGTACTTATGATGATTGGTTTTGGAGATAGGGTGCGATAGCAAGCAGAAGTCTGCAATCTATTCAATGAAAATCATCCTGATCGTCCGCCAATTACTAGATCGACAGTCAGCAAAATTTGAATCAAAATTCAGGAGATACGGCCACGTTAGAGATTTACCTAAAGGAAGACCACCGAGAGTATCTGAAGAAAACAGTGCTGAACGTTGTACTAGAAACCCAAGATAACCTCATACATCCATTACTACAATTTCCAATAATTTCAATTTATCAGTAGGGTCCGTGCATAAAATACTTAAGGTAAATAAGTATCATCCCTATAAAAGTAAGCTGGTACATGAATTATTAGAAGACGATTTTGACCGCAGAGTAACAGTTTTTGTGAGCAGATTCTTGAAATTCATAATCAACATCTAAATTTCATTACAAACATAATTTTTTCTGATGAAGCCACCTTTACTTTAAATGGCCACGTCAACAGACAAAACTGTAGGTATTGGGCGACCGAGAATCCTCATTGGATGCAAGAATGCCACACACACAGCGGCCTCAAAAATTAATACATGGGCAGCGATTGTTCGAATCGTATAGTTGGTCCCTATTTTTTTGAAGGAACACTAAACGGAGAGGACTACTTGAACTTTCTCCAGTTCGAACTCATTCCGGCTTTAGCTGTTTTGTTTCCTAACCCACAAGATCCTGACATACCTAATAACGAGATATGGTTTCAACAAGATGGGGCACCTCCTCACTATTCAATCGCTGTTCGACAATTTCTTGATGCAACTTTTCCCAACAGATGGATAGGACGGAGAGGTCCGATTGAGTGGCCGCCAAGATCACCGGACATAACCCCATTGGATTTTTTCTTATGGGGTTATTTGAAGTCTAAAGTTTATTTGAATAGACCAAATAATATTGATGATCTAAAAGAGAGAATCAGGCAGGAAATAAGACTTATCAGTCCAGAAGTAATTGAAAATGTGCAACGGGAAACATTGAATCGACTTCAAAAATGTCTCGAAGTAAACGGACAACAGATTGAACATATGTAAAAATTAAATTAGTAATTACATTTGTGTGTTTTCATATCGTACCTCTCATTGCCCACTATCTCCGTTTCTGGCAATCCATCGAGTTGAAGCATATGGTATGTTCACAAAAAGTGATAAGAATTTATCGTAGAATTGTAAAGTGAAATAATATACAGGGTATTACCTTTAAAAAAACTAATGACAAAGCCATAGCTCTTGAATGAGACACCCTGTATACAAAATTTTTATTGCGAAAAATGCCCAAATAAAAATACTAATCGACCTGTCCGAGGATTTTAACATGAAATAGAAACCTAATTTTTTAATGAATTTGTTCCTTTCATCATGAAAGCACTGTATATATACATATATATATATATATATATATATATATATATATATATATATATATATATATATATATATATATATAGTGACAGGTATATAATTGCAAATAGGGAAAAAATGTCTATATATTATTGCTAATGATGCTCCAAGCAATTATGATGGCACTGTCGAACGAGTTCGTTCCAAAGATAACTACAAACAGACACAAAAGATTCATTGAATTGGAATAATACAATTTATTCTTCAAATATTGACATAAGATATGTGTTTTACTGTATACAATTCCTGGATTGAGGTTTAAAAAAAAGTATTCAATAAACGACCAAAACATAATACTTTCTGGAGAAAAACTTAAATTGGAAACATAAATAATATTTGAACAACTATTAACAGCTCTTATAACATTGAAAAACTTATATCTAATTTCATCGAAGAATGTATACTCTCCTTTTTGTTATGCATTTTTCCAGTAATATTTTTCTTTACAACTTTGTAGGTGGCTGCCTCATCTCGCCCATCTGGAAATAAAAATATATTATGGTCGAAAATGAAAAAGGTGAACTCCAGATTTTAGAAAACTGATTTTTTTTTCATTGGGACTCTACTTTTTAATGAAATATATAAGTATGTTATGAACTTTAAATATGATGTTCACGAAATATGTATCGAATTATTCTGAAGCTGTCATTTGATTTCATAACAAATGAAAAAAGTGTTCTCTTTCAACCCTGTGACTAAAACAACCATCTGATATAGAATAATGATATCAAGCTCTTTTTGAACTACTAACATTAGCATCACGAAGTGAACACCATTCACTGAAATATTCAATCTACACAAGCAGATACTTACTTTCCTCGATATTTTCGATTTCCAAACGGCCTAGTAAAAACTCAATCGCCTTGTCTTTGACGTTGCTATTGAACAGAAATGCAATGATTTTGGCACTTCTTTTTCACAGTTTTTGAGGAAAAAATTATCATTTTCGTTCTTCATGGTTGAGTCCATATCAATCTAGAAGTAAAGTTATAATAGTTAGTTGCAACTATAGCTATATTATATTGAATGTTATAGGTAATACATGAAATTATACAAGATTAAATTAAAAATCATGAAAAATATACTAGTTGACCATGGACAATTTAATATATTACATAAAGAGAACAAGGAAAATTCTTCAATAATTTTTAAAAAAACATACCTACGTCACAGTTGCAAAGTAGACATCTTATGTCAGAAAGTTTGTATTCTAGCGACGGGTTTCTGCATTTTCGATCTCTGCGGTGAATTGTTGGTTTCCAATATTTTTGGTGGAGGGCGCTTTGGGTTGTTATACAGATAGTTGTCCGATAGTTGTCCGACCATGATTTATATTGGGGAAAAGCAAATACTGAATATATATGAAGGTACTTGGAATATTTCGATTTCTACTTCAGATCCAGATCACACTTACAAGTATGGTCACAACCTGAAATAAATGATTATTTTTCAAGATGATGTTGAAATAGTGTAGACCGTCAAATTTTAGTAAATAGTATATTTTTTGTAAATACAATTTTCTTTTCAGTAATTTACTGAATTTACAAGGGTATTTAGCAAAACAATGTACGAGCAAGTTCCATTATTGAGCATATCTATTTCTTATAGCAAAATTCATAGTAGTACGCGAAATAATATAAAAATTGTTCAAAATGCAACATATTTATATATTTTCACTATAAGTGCTCGAAACACGCCATGTTTTCATTCTTTCGTCTCTTTCAACACTGTTCAGTGTAACTACTTATTTTTTTGAGATTGTATTCTGGCAAAAAATATTTTCGTAACTTTTATTCAAATGTTATAAAAAACTAACAAGATTCAAAAAATACAGTTACTGTACTTACCACCTTCTAAAGAAACTGCTTCCACAAAAATTTACTTATACACAAATAACACTTCACCGTTTGGCTGTTAGCGTTAGATAGATACTCGTATAGCGAATTAGGTGGAAATTTGGCATATTTACGTTGAGACGGTGGGGGCGCAGCCAGAAATTCATCAATCCATGATTCTTTAAGCATTGTCCCAATGCTCTCGGACATTGACCGAATGACCGAAATACATTAGGTGATAAACGCAGTGAATTGCTATGATGGACTATACATAGGTTAATGTTTTCAATCATTAATGTTATGCCTATTGAACATAGCTTTATTAAAAGAGGGATCATGACAATGTGTCGTGATGATTAAAGGTACATAGTATTGATCACTATGTAGTCATTAGCTTGATGTATTTTTCACATTGCTCTGATGTAAATAACATTATAAAGATGACTTTTTTCATTAGATTCATGATTCAATTACATTATCATAATGACATAGATTTCATTATAACAACAAAATCGTTGATTGATCAATCACAGAAATTCATTATTATCAATAAATTTTGGACATTGTCCTAATGAAAAATACGTTATGATAATGAATATGCGGTCAATCATTGGCAATGATTGATATCAGGCTCATTATTATTTTCTGTGCAACCTTTCACGTTGACCGGAACATGTTTATTTATAATTTTTTTAAATCGTGGTCATTTTTTCGGGCAAGATAGTCTCGAAATAATTACGAAAGTTTTGAAACTTGGTTGCAAATTCAGCAAATATCTATTCTGATGCATTTGCAAATTTGCAACCTTGTACTCGGTCCGGAACATTATACAATTTGCAAAAATATGATTTTTGGATTTTAATATTTTCGGCAAATTGCATAATGTTCCGGACCGCGTACAAGGTTGCAACTTTGAAAATGCATCAGAATAGATGTTTTCTAAATTTGAAACTAAATTTCAACATTTTTTGAATTATTTCGAGACCACCTTGCTCGAAAAAATTACCACGAATTGAAAAATTGATAAATAAACATGTTCCGGTCAACGTAAGAGGTTGCAAATTTATACAACTGTCCGGTATATTTTTCCGAAGTATTTGTCAAGATTGCAGACCTTTTGGAATTTTTTTTGGCAGTTCATCAAAGAAAAACGTTAATTTTGAATAAAAAAATTTTCCATACCGTTAAATTGGTCATAAATTTGATACGTGATATGTAATAATATATTTAATACTACTCCAAGTTTGCAGAACTTTTGGAATTTTTTTCACAAGCATAAGGCAAAATTCAATATTATTACAATTTTAACAATGTTCCGGACTTCAGAAAAGGTTGCAAAATGAGATTTGTTCCTTTCTCTATGTAGCATTCAGTTGAACAGAGTTCAAAAACTTTTGGAATTATTGTTAAATTTTCGATTTTCAATGTCTAAACTGACTGGCTTATTATAAGCTCTCTTATTCATTCAATTTCTCTGTTAGTTGTTGTTATTTTATTAATAAAGAATTAATTGTGAGAGTGATTCCGTCAGGTTAGTTAGCAGAAATGTTTGTGAATTTTACTTTATATAAATTCAAAAATGTGAGTATAATATCAGTGTATTATTATAGACTACTTATGATTTAGATATGGATAATTGATTATAATTTTTGCAAATAATATACTTTCTATTCGTATGATAATCAGGGATCAATTTACATTTCTGTTCACACAAGAAACTAGTGACTTCAACAGCAACTCTTCTAATAAAAACACAGGATCATTGTCAATATTTTTGATTTAAAAATAAACAATAGTACCTAATCCAGGAAAATTTACAACTAGATACAAAGCCACTATCGATACAGTTTTTTCGAGAAACTAACCTAAAATTGAATCGCAAACATATATGTCATGATCTACTTTATTTACCACAACCCATCAATTATTACTTATATTGAATGTACTGATTTAGTTCATAACAATTAGTTACAACATGTTTTTACGATAACAAAATGTTTTCATTTTCATCATAACTTTCGAAAAAATAAATTAATTTTAATTTTATTACTATTCCTTCAATTTTTTCATTTAATTACTCTTAAAAACGTTTTCATATTTAATTAATTTCAAACGTTGTTAATTTTTTTCATTGAGCCACTTATTCATTATATGATATATAGCGAAAAATTTAATTCCCACCGGATCTCGCCTTTTTTGTTTACATTTCAAATTTATTATATTTTATAATGAAAAATGTTGTCAAAACAATAAATAACTTCACAAAAAGGGTTGGTTTCAAACTACGCATGCTTCTGTAGAATTTATTACATGCTGAAAGATTTCAAGCAAAGTACAACATTATTGAACTTCTTGAATCTATGTACTTTTATATAATATCAAAATGAGGAATTTTTCTCGTCAAATGTTACATTGAATAATATTCTTATGATTAAATATAATTGAACTCAAGTATTCCAATCTGAAGTATTATATAATATTGAACTAAATATATTCTTATTTTCGATTTCAGTCCAAAATTTAAGATATTATTCAAGAACATTTTTTTACTGAAAACCAAATTATCAAAGCCTGAATTTTTAGTACCTACTTCAGAGACCCTAATAAAGCGATCATCAATGACAAAAGTAGTACGATTTCCTCCAGATCCATGTCTTCTACCATATCTTCCGGTTTCTCGAAACATTGCCACGGCTCTTTCCACGCTAGATTTTGTTAAACCCATCATATTCGCTACTTCTCTGCAGAACCAACTTCATGAAGAGCAACAGCTCTAGCTGAATCTTCGAAAGACAAAGGCACCGCGAATTAAAAAGTAGATACGGAATTCACGAGCCAAATGTTTCAAATGTTCGAAATGTCTTCCTGAAAAATTCATATCTCTTCAATCGAGAACGATATCGAGACGAATTAAAAAGTAAAATGTTAAAATGTTCTCAAGGGGCCTACAGTTTAACGCCGGTTCCGAACGGCCAATGGGCTTGTAAACTATGTGCATTACCCAACAATTTTAATTATATAAATACAACCACTAAATTCCGGGCATATACAACACCCAAGAGCAAGGTGGGACTCGAACCCACAATCCTCGGTTTACAAACGGCATAGGCAGTACACTTTACCGCTGGTCTACCGAGAGAACGATATCGAGACGAAATAAAGAGCAAAATGTTAAGAATTAATCAGAATCTGCAGAAAAACATATACACTGGAGTTTAGATTGCAGAATTACTCCTACAGAGGGAAAAATATTCTTCAGCTGTTTTCCTTTATATTTCTACATGTACACTTTTTTTTTCAAAATTGAATAACATTACCCAAACTCGAAATATCTATCATGAAAAATTTAATTTCCACCGGATCTCGCCTTTTTTGTTTACATTTCAAATTTATTATATTTTATAATGAAAAATGTTGTCAAAACAATAAATAACTTCACAAAAAGGGTTGGTTTCAAACTACGCATGCTTCTGTAGAATTTATTACATGCTGAAAGATTTCAAGCAAAGTACAACATTATTGAACTTCTTGAATCTATGTACTTTTATATAATATCAAAATGAGGAATTTTTCTCGTCAAATGTTACATTGAATAATATTCTTATGATTAAATATAATTGAACTCAAGTATTCCAATCTGAAGTATTATATAATATTGAACTAAATATATTCTTATTTTCGATTTCAGTCCAAAATTTAAGATATTATTCAAGAACATTTTTTTACTGAAAACCAAATTATCAAAGCCTGAATTTTTAGTACCTACTTCAGTGAAGAATTTAAATGAAATTTCATCTTTCAAAATAAATCATGTGTAACTTGATAGCATACAAATTTTTAATTTGATATGATGAAGAATTAACTGCTGAAACTTCAAAATTTTTTCTATCATCTACTGATTGCATAACGAAGTAGTCTCATTCCAATTTTGGTCCATAATAGTGAAAAAACTTTTTAAACTTAAAATATATATTTGATATTTCTTATACAACCTATTAATTTAGTTTTTACTCAGGATGTAAGTCGTTCAAACAGCATGATTTTAAAGCCATGAATACATTATCTCGATAAAAATTCGCCATCTTTTGACCCACTTAGTTCTTCATTTTCCGAGAATCACAACAAGATAATTATATTCCATATAAATCTTCTAAATAATGAGGTTATATAATAAACTAGTTTGCCATATTAAACCGTGCTGTTCGTATGTTGTTGACAGGTTTCTAAACCAGCCAGATCTAATCGTTTGGAATCTATTAATATGGCTTGATGGAAAATATAAGGTTTTCTTCTTCATAGTTATATTAATTAAGATTACAATTTAGATGATGCATGATCTAAAGTAGGTAATGGACTATCGCAATTAGTGGATAGATTTATCACCCGCAAAAAAGATATCTGAACGTGGGACATGCCTACTTATCAGTAGTCATAAAATTACATGTTCTTTCAAAATACCAAACTATGCATTCAAATTTAAATTGTCAAAAAAACAATTTCATAACGAATTACTATTTTATTTCTCAAAATGATTGCGCCGCTATGAATTTACATAATCAATTATAATTTCGTTGACAATAGAGGTCACTACAACTCTTCAAAATCGTGATGTATGTTATTTTGTTACAATTTGAAGGACATTATGTCAACTTCACCTCAATTGACGTGAATTACTGTTCTTATTTATTTCGTTGAGTATGTTGGTGTCAGATTTTCCACAACCTCGTAGTTGTTTCGGATATTTTCCATATTTAGGAAAAAGTGCTAAGATTAGTCTTATTACTCTATCTTGATTTTCCTGAAAATTTGAATGAATTTTTACGTAGGAATATTTTCAAATTTCATTAATCTTTCAATTTCAGTTCGGCATTTTTAGTTCTATGTGACTCCCGTGCAGTGGCGGATTTACCAGCAGGCTGAGTAGGCTGGAGCCTAGGGCGGCAAATTTGGGACCAAAATGTTCAACTTCCCGCTAAAAAAATAGAAAATTTTCGAAAATTGTTTTCACCCCTATTTCTGAAAATCGAGATTTCTTCAGATCTCGACGTTTTGGGGTACCTACTAGGAAGCCATTATGCCTATTTTCACGATAATATCCGTATGGCTGTAGGTATGTATGTTTGTGTGTGTATGTAGACCTCTTATAACTTTTGAATAGGTCAACCGATGGCAATGCAGCTTGCGATGTTCGAAAGAGTTTCAGCAATTTTTCCTGAGAATTGCTGTCGCTGTGAATTCAGAGAAATCGCAAAAATTAAATTTTCAAAAAAATCATCAGAAGCGAGCTGACATATGATATATCGTTAGAATAGAGAACAAAAATCCGTTTCAACCAAACCACAGTCAACTATGATTCCCATTTGAAAAAATACATCTTTAGGCTATAACTCGAAATTTCAAATTTTCTCGACGCCATATATGGATTATACAGAAAAAAGTGACTCAGGAATGTAAAAGTTATTATCTCGTTACTCCTCAAATAACCATGATATTCACACTTGTCAAAAAGTTGAACTTTTGTTTATAACTCGAAAACAAAAGACGATTTCAAAATTTGGTTTTCGCCAGTGAATTTGTCTCGAAAAAAAGAGAATGTCCCCTTCATTTTTTATATCTCCTATAGTTACCGAGATACTTCATACAAACATGGAAATTTGCCCAATTTGTCATTATTGTACAAGTAATATTAACGTATACTTTTACCCCGCCTTATTAATAGTACTAGTACAGGATTGAGTTTTTATTATCACAAGAAATATTTCTTGTGCAATCTTACCTAAATCGGTGGGTTGTAGTACACGAAAAAGGTGGTGTAATTAAAAAGATAGAGCACAAATCATAAAGTTATAATTTCATTGACAAAAGAATTGTAATTAATATGATTGTGAACAAGGGTCTCGAATTGAAGAGGTTGGTAGGGGCCGCAAAATTTGAATAGCCTACTAGCGGAAAGTGTCTAAATCCGCCACTGCCATCATGAATAGTTTTTTTGTGCTTTTTAGGTGTACTTCTTGCACTATCACTGAATATTGAATTAATATTCCACCAAAGTGATTTCAAATATTTTTCACATCGCGGCATACTTTTAACAATTTCAAAATTTGGTGGCACACAAAAAAATATATATAATTTTTACACACATAAACGTGCAGCGGCACAGTAGTTGACAATCACTATCAAATATAACGATAGCCATATGGCAAATAAAACATTTTTCCAAATGAAATAATTTTTATTTTGGTATTTTCTTCCTTCTTAATATTTGATCACTCATACATAATCCGTTTTTCTGTTATGTTACCATTTCGCCATTTCGATATCGTCGTCTTATTAAACGCTATGTTGATCAATGAGTCATTAGTTTAAAATAATTAGTCCGTATTTTTATAAACTTATTTCATAATTATGTCTACTGTATTAAAGTTGATATATTATCTCAAAAAAGATGAGAGTTTTTCTTTCGATATACCTATATTATGTATTAAATAGCAGGCAGAATGAAAAAAAGCAGAAGTATTTATATTAGGATTTATATACCTATTACTTCGATAGCTAATAAAAATTATTTAAATCAACGATCTTTTCAGATGAGCAAGTTTATTCAGAATTTGGTAAAACCAAATAAATTCTCCTTAGGTCCATGTTCCACGAAACCTTTTGTCTGATAACAATGTTAACAAGAAAACATATTATTAAAACGATTTAAGTATTTCTATAGGTAAATTTATTTTATATATATATATATATATATATATATATATCAAAAGAAATTTTTTTTTTAGGATATGCAGAAACGATAAAAAATTTAAACACAGTTAGCCCTTTTGTATTGTTGTTGCACAACCCAAGAGAAAATTTTCTTTCGATTCATAATCTTCAGCAAAGACTTCTTCCTTAAATATATATATATATATATATATATATATATATATATATATATTTATATATATATATATATATATATATATATTTATATATATATATATTTATATATATATAATATATAATTGGAAAACAGAATTCTTCGTGTTAACGACACACGTTTCGTGGCAATAAAATGAGAGTGAACTAGGGGACATTTATTTGAAACTAATCAAACAAACCTCCTAGCGGAGCTGGTTATAAGAGTCACGAAGCATCGAATATCAACATCTACCCCAGACGGCAATTGTTCGAAAATGTTAATTTGTCTTATCACAATCGATGGAAATTGATAGACAGGGACTGTTTCGCCTTATCGGGGCTCATCAGTATCATCCATCCACCGAGAGTGATAACCAAACCAACATTTCAAACGGTCATAACATATTTCTTCTAGTAACTCCAGATGACATATAAATATGACACAGCGCACACCAGTCGGAAACAATTGAACCACATCTTTCAGAATAGAAGAAAAACATATTCGGCCAACGAAACTCTTACGTCCTGACACCGAAGGTCTGGTTACTATAATCGCTAAGCAAGAGTAAAGTTGATACATACCATTTTGATGTAATTCAACATTCACACGCCGCAAGTACAACAAGCGCTTCCAATTTTATCTACCTTTTACATGGTAGTCAATGAATGGAAAAACAAAATCTTCACGTGTTAACGACACACGTTTTCGTGCAATAAAATGAAGTGAACGAGGACATTTATTTGAAACTAATCAAACAAACCTCCTAGCGGAGCTGGATATAAGAGTTCACGAAGCATCGAAATATCAACATCTACCCCAGACGGTAATTGTTCGAAATGTTAATTTGTTTATCACAATCGATGGAAATTGATAGACAGACTGTTTCGCCCTTATCTCGGTGGATGGGGTTCGCCCACTCTCGGTGGATGGATGATACTCATGAGCCCCGATAAGGGCGAAACAGTCTGTCTATCAATTTCCATCGATTGTGATAAACAAATTAACGTTTCGAACAATTACCGTCTGGGGTAGATGTTGATATTTCGATGCTTCGTGAACTCTTATAACCAGCTCCGCTAGGAGGTTTGTTTTGATTAGTTTCAAATAAATGTCCTAGTTCACTTCATTTATATATATATATATATATATATATATATATATATATATATATATATATATATATATATATAATATATATATATATATATATATATATATATATATATATATATATATATTTATGTATTTATATATATATATATATATATATATAATATATATATATATATATATATATATATATATATATATATATAATATATATATATATACCTATATATATATAGTATATTTATTTTGAAATTTCTTTCGTTTAGCTATTCATTCCTATTCCTGATAATCATTTTAAGAATAGCTAGTAGATTATTTGTAAAAATTAAAATCAATATTCCACTTCTGAATCATGAGTAATCTGTAATAAATAACAAATTCTAACTTGAATATAAAATTTCCTATATTTATATACTTGAAAGAAAAAGTATTACATAGTTTTCAATTCACACATTGAATTGATCCGTCTCTGAATCTTAACATGCCGCCCGCGTTGATAATATTAACACATAATTAATGAAATGATGACTGTTCAATTAACTGGGAAATACTTTAAATTTTTGTCTAGTATATACCCTATCGAACTGATAGTTTCTTCCAGGGATTCCTTTAGTATATATATATTGAGGAAATCAATGGTCATTTCTTGAACGCGGCTTGTTCTGGCTGCGGAGATTGGTAATGTTTCTAGCTCCACTTTTCATTTTGTGCCGCCGGAGGCTCGTAAATCTGGAGTAATTTCATTTTACTCAGAGCTCATTTTCGGTATGACTTTGTAAGTTCTGACTTGAAGGCTGTTTATGATGTCTTTTATATAATGACCTCTCCAGAAGCGCCGCTGCTCATTTCTTATTCGATCGTTTTAGTCTATTATGTTTTAAAGAGAATGAATGTTCTTCTTAGTACTTAGTAGTAGCTAGTAAAAGTGGATAATTAGTTTCTCAATCAAGGGATGGAATACATTCTTGATTTCCGTAAATGGGAAAATTATCCGATGGAATTATTATGAAGATGAATAATTTGTTAATGAGTTTGGGATATATGAGTTTATGACTTCTCTATCTTGTGGAAATTCGTCCTTGAATGAAATAAAATAACTTCTTTCGCTTATTTTCATTTTAATTTCGTTTACCAATAATATATTGATGGAACAATATGTTTCATCGTAAAATAAATTTTAAGTAGAAATTTGTTGTTTTAATTAATTCCCAGCAAAATGATTGTATATTACATTTGGAATATTGGTAAGATATCAGATAACGAATTTTCTATCTTGTGATAATTCATCCTCGAGTGAAATAAAATATTTTCCTTTATTCTTACATCAATTTAGTTTTCTATGTTTTATTGAAGAATAAAGTTTAAGTCGAATCATGCAAAATTTGTTATTTTAATTAATTCTCAACAAAATGGTTATATCTAGCATTTGGAATTTTGGTAAAATATGAGTTGAAAATTTCTCTATCTTGTGATAATTCATCCTTGACTGAAATCCCATAGATTATTTATATTTTAAGTTCGATTTCTAAAGTGATATTGATGAAAAAACATGTTTCAGTGTGAAATAAAGTTATAGCAGAAGTATACAATATAAGTTCTTCAGATGAATTCTCAGCAAAATGTATGTATGATACATTTGAAATATTGATAAGAAATGATTTGACAATTTCTTCATCGTGTGGAAATTTATTCTTGAATTAAATAAATAAACTCCTTTCATCGATTTTCACCTATTTCAACTTCATTTTAAAATAAAATATTGATGGCACAAAGTGCTCTACTGGGTAATGAAGTTAATGTTGTATTATACAAAATTAGCTGTTTTAGTCGATTTACGGCAAAATTGTTCTATCAAACCTTTGGAATATTGTTAATGTCGAAGCGATGAAATGTCTTACTGTTTCTTCAGGCACTGCATAGCCTAAAACAATTCTTGCTTCATGAAAATCTGCAAAATAAGTACATTTCTGATATGACCTAAGTAAACTCTATTTGATTCAATCTTAAAATTAATAAGAACTCAATTGAACCTCATTTTTATATTTCTCATTAGCATTAAATATTTTGAACAAAACCTAAGGTTTTAAATATATTTGTTGAAACAATTTTTTTGAACGCATATTGTTACAGGGAGTCCGGAAATTTCAAGAAGTGCTTTTTTACAAGGAAAAACTTTCAAACCTGTAGATTACTGTAGAATTATATTTAAGGGATATAACCTTGGAGAATCATGATTTGGAGATGAACCAAATAATTGACATTGTTAATATATATATTTTTAATATGAATTTAAAAATAAACAGTTTTTTGAGAAAGAGCAGCGGCGTACTATTCATTTCTTCAATAATATTCATATTTAATCTAGCATTAACGTCACTGGTAAAAATTATAATAATTCAGCAAAACTTTTGAACTTTGAACAACACGTAGAGGAGGTAGTGGCATGAAAGAGCCAGTTTACCAAACTGAGCGAAAAAATATACTTTTGATGGAATAAATTATTTTTTTTTCTTCAATTTTTATTCATTTATTTAAGTAAATAATTTCGCACGAAAAAACCTTTAACAATATAGAAAAATCAACCAAATATTCATTTTAAAAAAATGTGTATTTTGGCTCTTTCATAATATTTCGGTATTGAAAGAGCTACTAAAATTTATGAGAGAGCCAGTATGTATTATAAAGTGTAATTGTGAAAATTATGCAAAATAATAATAACTACACTATTACAAAAAACAGAAAGACAATTCCAATAAATCTTTTTTTAAGACTAATGAAATTTTTGATTCTATCAGTATTTCTAACAAATTTTAAAATATTAAAATAATATTCTGTCATACCTATTATATATTAAGACTTTTTAAAAACTTTGGAGTACATAATGTAGTTTTTTTTTAAAGTTAGAAATGCCTTGCAAAAAAAAAATTTTCCCTTAATGGCACAGGATTCTTGTGCCCTATCAGAAAAATCAAATTTTGCACTGAAACTGCAATCTTGATCACTGTTTTCATATGATCATCGCTATTTTCATTTGTTTTTGAGTTTTTTCTGCTCCGAGCAACCTTTTTTGTCACTTCAGCAAATAGGATAGCCATTACGATTCAGTCATCTTGCAGTACGGAGTTTTTATTGAGGGTTTTTATAGACTGTTTTGTGGTAATTTTTTTAATAATAATTTTTGTTTTCTTTACATTACCCTCTAACTCTTTCTTCTCTTTTCTTTAAGTTTTTCTTTTCGGGAGTGACAGTCATGACGGTAGACGTAGAGCGCGTTGTGCTTTATCTTGGCCCTCCTTTAGAAAATGGTCTCATTTCCGATGATATAATTTGTTGCCTAGAAGTACTCGGAATCGCAACAGTAGGGGTAGAAGTTAAATGAGGAGAAGGTAATAATAATGTAATATGAGAAAACATGCATATTTATTAATATTTTATATTATCTACTCAATTCAAATCCAGTGCTAGGAAAGAGCCGGTTATGAAAGAGCCAGCTGTTTCAAAGCCCATTCACCCGGCTCTTTCATAACTTATTCTTTGAAAATATTTAACCTTTGAAATGAAAACAATGTCAAAACTTTTGCAGGATAGTTTTCATGCAGTTGCAAGACCAAATGTATGCACAAACTCAATCTACATTCCATTCAGCTGTATTTATTTACAATAAAATACCAAAAAACAAGTTAACTGAAGCAAAATAAATACTTTTCAGTGCCAAAAACTTTGACTGAATGTTCCGGCGTCCGTTGGTTTCAACGGACTGTCAAATATTTGTGGGTGACGGGAAATCAGTGTTGCCACTTAAAATTGAAATTACAAACAAAATCCGTTCATAAACTACCAAACTTCAAGCCACTTCTCCCCTATTTAAAAAGTGAAGCTGTTGAGGACGTATGCTCATATAACAATTGTAGAATCATCGTTTGAAATATGTCGGTAGAGTTTCTAAACACGGTATACACAATATATATATATATATATATATATATATATATATATATATATATATTTATATATATATATATATATATAGTTATATATATATATATATATATATATATATATAAAGTTTATCGGGAGAGGGATCAGATACCAAGATTTATATCCTTAGTCTTTATTCCTCGATATTTCGTCCGTTTTTTTGTGGACTTTTTCAAGAGATCTATAAAAGAAAATCAAAAAATTACAAAACTGGAACGGTGAACAGTTTACTGAAATTTACAATTTTTTTTATTTACAAAATACTTACAGACATGTAATGTGGTCAAGATTTAAAATTAAGTAACATTATAAATAATAACAACACGAACTACAAAGAGAAACATTCAGCTAGCATAATATAAGAGACAGTGTGAAATGAACAGAAAACAAACAAACATGTGGTCTACATATTAACCATTGAGACGGTGCAATATATTACAGTAAATACTACTTATATTATCTGTGTCGGTCCTGAAATTGATGGCATTTTTATTAGCGCGAATGTGATACATTTCTAAGAACAAACGACATCTATAGTTTTCTTCACGTTCTAAGATCTTCACCCTGTTCCACTCAAAACTGTGCCCAGTGTCTACGCAATGCTTGGTTGCTGCGCATGATAACTTTTTAATGCGTACATCACTACGATGTTGAGTTACTCGATTTTTCAACCATTGTTTGTCTGACCAATGTATACCCCAGAGCAATCTATAAAAGGTATTTTGTAGACAACACTGCTGTTGATTGAACTGGTGTTGCATCTTTTATTCTGGAGAATACATCGGAAATCTTCACAGGGTTGTACTTAGCCAATTTAATATTGCAATATTTTCCAAAAATGGAAACTACTGAGTTAGTTAGTCCTTGTTTATATGGAATTTTCTTGTAATTAAATTCAACAGTAGTATCCTCAGTGGGACCATCATAAAATTGAGGGTTGTAAATAAGTTTATGAAGAACATGTCTTGGGTATCCATTGTTACGAAAAATGAGAAGCAGCTTATTCATACTTTCTCGATGGAAAGTTTCATCACAAATTTTCATAATTCTATTTTTCATCGCCGTAACCATGTTGAATTTTTGGCTACTAGGGTGGTTGGAATGAAAATTAAGAAATCTTCCTGAAGATGTCGGTTTCTGATACCAGTTTAAAGTGATCATGTCATTATCTGATCTTATTACTAATGTGTCAAGAAAGGGTATTTTTCTATTGATCTCTACCTCAACCGTGAAACGCAAATGGTTATTGAACGAGTTGAATGTTTCCAATATAGTGTTGGTTTGCGATTTGGGCACAGCACAAATCAGATCGTCTACATACTTGTAAATAAAAGGCAGACGAAAAGGTAGAAGAGGAATAACGTTATCCAATAGATAATCCATCACAATAATTGCCAAAATTGGTCAGACCAATGTATACCCCAGAGCAATCTATACAAGGTATTTTGTAGACAACACTGCTGTTGAGTTGAACTGGTGTTGCATCTTTTATTCTGGAGAATACATCGGAAATCTTCACAGGGTTGTACTTAGCCAATTTAATATTGCAATATTTTCCAAAAATGGAAACTACTGAGTTAGTTAGTCCTTGTATATATGGAATTTTCTTGTAATTAAATTCAACAGTAGTTCAATGGTTGAAAAATCGAGTAACTCAACATCGTAGTGATGTACGCATTAAAAAGTTATCATGCGCAGCAACCAAGCATTGCGTAGACACTGGGCACAGTTTTGAGTGGAACAGGGTGAAGATCTTCGAACGTGAAGAAAACTATAGATCGCGTTTGTTCTTAGAAATGTATCACATTCGCGCTAATAAAAATGCCATCAATTTCAGGACCGACACAGATAATATAAGTAGTATTTACTGTAATATATTGCACCGTCTCAATGGTTAATATGTAGACCACATGTTTGTTTGTTTTCTGTTCATTTCACACTGTCTCTTATATTATGCTAGCTGAATGTTCCCCTTTGAAGTTCGTGTTGTTATTATTTATAATGTTACTTAATTTTAAATCTTGACCACATTCCATGTCTGTAAGTATTTTGTAAATAAAAAAAATTGTAAATTTCAGTAAACTGTTCACCGTTCCAGTTTTGTAATTTTTTGATTTTCTTTTATAGATCTCTTGAAAAAGTCCACAAAAAACGGACAAAATATCGAGGAATAAAGACTAAGGATATAAATCTTGGTATCGGATCCCTCTCCCGATAAACTTTTCTTTTATAAATTCAATAAAAGGGTCGATAAAAAAATTTTCCTTATATATATATATATATATATATATATTTAAAAATATAGAAATTATTTCAGGTTTGGCATATCAGCGGTGAATTTTCTGTAACAATTTCATTAAAAAAATGTTTGTCTATTATTATTGATATGATGTACCTATTATTGAAAGTATACTTCACCTTGAAAACTATATATTTCGTTGTAAAATTCGTGCATTTTGTTTCATTACTATGCAAAAACTATCTTTCATTCAGCTATTTTTGTATCTATTTTTTTCGTGCGAAAATGTGAATTCCACATATTTTGTAAAAATTATTTTCAATTTAATATTCACTACATTTGCTCGATCAAAAAAGTATTGATTTCAATAAAAATGCAAATACTCGATAAGACGTCATTTCTTCTTATAAGATTCAGAATTCAAGTCAAAGCATCGCATCAGAGAATCTCAACTGGATTTCTTCGACTCGTACGAAAAATTTTCATGAACTCTAGCGCAATGAATATTAGTAACCAGATTCGTAGAGTTGAACGAACTAATTTGAAATTCAAGTCGATTCGTTTCGTTTTTATTCTCAAGGAAGGACCCAAGGCCGCTCCTTCTCAGAGCTCGCACGCATCATCTGCTTTGTGAAAATTTTAATTAGGAGTTTTCAGGTTGTTTATTTTTATAGAGTGCGTCCCATCCGAATCTGCATTACCATAAATTCGAATGAGTTAATTCACTGGAATGCAGCGACTAAATTATATATTTTGGTTTAACGCCAGTGGCGTATCGCGGAAGTATGTTCGCTATAGGTATTTGGACCTTTTATATCGCTGAATCAACATGAAATTTCCAGCGATAATTTCTTTGAACGTTTTCAAAAATTCCCAATTAGAAATCAATTATACTGATAACAACGCTTGGGCAATCATCATTTATGTCTAAGCGTTTCTAATTTAAAAAAAATTTTGTGTGATTAAGTAAATTTGTCAAATGAAAATTTTTAAAAAAGTAGGTTTCAAGATTTAATTAATTTTTATTTCAATCAAAAATTATCCTTTCGAATATACTTCGATCATGGATATATTTTTATAATTTTAACATATTTCCTCAAGCATGTTGCTTATAGGTTGTTACCAAGCAAAAAGCTTTTGAAAATCTATGACAAAATTATTGAAAATTATCAATGCTCTTTGTTATTGTAGCTGATGAGTAGATAGTTTCAAATAATTTTGCCCAACATAATCTAGATATTCGAATACATTAGCGAAAACATGTTTAATGTTATATTGAAGTTTTGGAACAAAGGTCCTCATCGCAGTTACCTCTCATCGCGAATGAAAGTAAGGCCAAAAACCGTGTCAGCTGCGACTATCACGACAGTATTGCTAGGCTTGTGCATCAGCTGTATCCATATATGAGTCTAAGTTTAGCAGGCCGTGAGAGTCATACAAAGCATAACCTCACTTGAATTGGATATTTGAAAACAAAAATTTTATGCTGAATAGAAAGATCATATACAAATTGTATAACAATACTATTTTCACTGTTTTTTTCGCTCTAGGTTATTAAAAAGTTATATTATGCCGGCAGTTCCCGAACAAACAATAGCGCGTGTGACGTCACAATGTTTATTTCTACTGATCGTAGCACACAGCTGATACAGTGTTCTGGCTTTTAATCGATTATATCTTGTTGTTAGTGTCAATATATTATAAATATATCTAAAATATGAAACCTAAAAATTTATCGTCCTTGCTTCGTACCATTATGCACGAATATTACAAACAACTCCCGAAGAACTGTTTTTGAATGGTCCTCAGGATGTTATACATCAGTTATATCTTTCTTTATATAAGTCTTTATGAATCCTTTATCACACATGACTCAATAAACGTAGCTATTATTAGTTATTCTTGTATTAAGTATGCGAAATCAGTGTTTTTTTAATGGCGCATAAGAATGTAAATTTTCAGCCGAGATCGTCAGATCGAGGCTCAAAATTCATTCGAATGCTCCATGAAATACTGATTTCGCTCACGAAATACAAACAGTATTTTTTGTACAACTGGCAAAAAAGTATTTAAATTATAAGTATTTATTAAAAGTAATTTTATTTCAAAAATTGAAATCCATGCAGTCAAGTAGTTTATCAATATATTCTATGATCTTATGTCAGAGTAAGTGTAACCAAGGAGAGTTTAAATAACAAAATTGATATTTGTAATAAAATTTTAATCTGTCAACCATCCACTTAAAACGGAGACATATCTATTAATAATGGCCGTGTCTATTCATCGGGGCGCCTCGACATATAGGTATATTTGTTATTCATCGGGGCGTGATGCACGCATGCTCATATTCCGCCGCCCCGACGGATAGAATCTTTGTCTATCCATCGGGGCGTAATGCATGCTGACCGATATAACCTACAAAATTTCCCTTAAGGCACAATCTGATAGCTCATTTGTTTAAAAAAGCAGGTGTATCTCTGAATATGGAACAAATCATTTCAAACAGCAGTTTGAAAAACTTAAGCAATATACAAATTTAATTAAAGACAGAAAAGATTTTCTCATTGTTGAAGTGGTCGATGAAGCAAATAACGAATCGTTACCCCTGCTAATAGCAGATGGAAATAAGGAAGTAAATAAAGACGGTGAGGAAGTTGAAGTTATAGCTGGTGGAAGTGTTGGAGAACAAGCGAGTATTATATTTGAAGAAAATACTGACCAGGCTCAAAGTATGAATAAGAATAATAAGGAAGACGAAGTTATTGAAGGACTAAATATCGATCAAACTATGAACTTGCCTCTCCCAGAAAACGCTCAAGAATTTCAAGCTATGAATGAGAATATAAGACGTAAAGTTATTGATGAAGAAAAAGAAAATAATGAAAGGCTAAACGTTGAAGACATAAATCAAACTTGCCCATTAAGCCAAACACATTACCGAAACCGCAAAATAAAACAAATTGGCAGACCAAGAGGTATTCGCTCTACTTGTGTGATCGGTGTGAAAAAAAGATCCAAGAAAAAATCGGCTCATCCAGTATGAACAATAATTTAAATGTAACCAGTTTTAAGTTATGTTATGTTCTTGTATTTAATATGTTCATTTCAGTTATTATTAACTAAAAAAATACCTATAATAGTTCTTTTAGGTGTCTTATTTCACTCAATAGTACCCATGTTTAAGTTCCCATTCCATCACAACCATCATTCATTACGCATCAATGAATAGCAACTGTGCCTATTACACGACGTGGCTGCGCCCCGATGGATAGACAAAGATTCTATCCGTCGGGACGGCGGAATATGAGCATGCGTGTATCACGCCCCGATGAATAGCAAATATACCTATATATCGAGGCGCCCCGATGAATAGACACGGCCATTAATAATCCCTGCATTTCTGAAGAGAACAAGACAATTTCTGGCAACCATTTATCAGCATCGTCGTCCTCGGGAATAAATATTGGAAATAATTGTTCAAATTTCACTATTAATTATTATTGCAATGAATAATTCTGTTATTCTTATTAATTTTCATTAAATGCATTATTTCTATATTATATAGTCTTTTCTTCACGGTGAAAAAATATGTTTTATTTACAACCATGCATGTAATAATGACATTTCACCTATCTTTGAAAGGTGGAAAGTTGACGTTTTTTGACTTCTACTTTCCACCCGGGTGGAAAGTGAGCACTTTCCACCGGTTGGAAAGTATAATTATTTTTTAGATATGTCTACTTTTTTTCAAATTGATAGAGTGGTCCTTAGTATGGAGTATAGGTAATGACCAAAGCGTTGATATCTTCTTTGTCTTGGCACATTCGCTAAAATAAGCCAGTAACGCCGATTCAGAGTCAGGATTTTGAACTTTGTTTTCCTTACACCATTCTTTAAAAGTATCATATGCCTTGTCATATCTCGGGCGGCTTTTGGTTGGTAGAAGATCTTCTTCCACTATTTTCGCAGCTTCTCGAATTTCTGGTGGAGTAGCAGCAAACTCAAATTCCTCATCTGATAACATTTTTTTTTTGGATTTGCGAAATTTTTGACAGCACATACCTTTTCAATAAATAATTATATTGTTTAGTGACATGGAAACCATATTCAAAAAATGATATTTGCCATCTTGATGTGCATTATTACCTACGTTATTTACCAACTGGAGTGCGTTCATAAACTAAATATCGCAGTAATAGGAAGTGGATAAAGTGGTTGTAAATAAAATAGTTTACTCACAATCGATCGGTAATCGATGGTTTTCTAACCTTCAGAACAGTCGGAAAGCGCTTCATTACATACTTCATACTTTTCCGGCTAGCAAATCTCACTTTCCCGGCTAGCAAATGTCACTTTACCGGCTAGCTTGTGTCACTTTACCTACTAGCATGGAAACAAATCAGAATTAACTCGATATTCATTTAATTTAAAAAAAAACTATTTGGAATTATAAATATTGATAGTTACATTCGAATTATGATTACTATTGACCGTTAAAGCAAGACCTTATTGCTTAAAGTTATGCGTTTCAGAATTCGGTGATGATGCCGACGTCCTAAGATTTTCAGCATGAGCCAACATATTAGCTATTTTTACTTGTCCATGCAAAGAATTCTCCACATAACCTTCAGCCACGGTACTAGATTTCCACCCCCCTAATCTCTTCAACTGAAGAATGTCTCCGCCTGTATTTGCTAATCATGTCGCTGAAGTACGTCTGAAACAATGTCCTGTGAACCCATTAACATTTTCTAGTTTTAAAAAGGTTGCAATTTTTTTGGGAAAACTTCCAATAGAATTATGCCCAAAAGGCTATCGTGTAACTTTGCCAAACCTCATTTGTAAGAACAACCTTTCACAGTCGATGTTGTTGCGCTTGTCACAGTATTGTTTCACTACTTTCATCCATTCCGGTTTTGTAATCACAAATGTACGCGAGGAATAGGTTTTGGTTATAGGAATCGTTATTATAATCCGATTTTCTAAAATTTCCAAATCATTTATTTTCATTTTTAGAAGTTCATCACACCTGCAAGGTCCGGAAATGCCAATAATCAAAGCAACCTGAAAGAAATTTGTACTTTAACATTTTTAATATGTACTAAAGAAATTAAAATGGTACCTTTCGAGGGAGATATTCTATCGGAGCATCGTTTAGAAATTTATCGATATTTGCTTCGGAAAGAACACTGGACTTTTTAGTTTTGTATCCCACATTCTGCCTTTTCAAGTATGCTCGCAATTTTGCATAATTACTGATGTCAACATTATGCCTAATATTTAATAGTGTTCGTAGCATCGAGTACCTTGACCATAATGTACTGGCTTTATTCTGATTAGTCAATTCACCAAAATAAGCAAGGAGCACAGTGTCAGAGATGTGCAGCGCCCGTTTAGTCACGCACCAGTTAATATACGCTTCGTACGTATTCACATACCTTCCTCTGCTTTTCACAGGAGTAAGGCCTTCGGATGCTAGTTCTGCAGCTACTCGAAGTTCTGATGGTGTGGATTCAAATTCGCAGTCGGACATTTTTCGTTAATATTGTCAAAAATTAAATTGTGAATTATGACTCAACTGTCAGATCGAATCTATGTTTGAACCAATTAACTTTTTATGTTGCCTAATTAATACAAGTAATAATTATTATCAGAACTTAATTATTAATGTGATAGATTGTGAGTAAAATAGTATACAAACCTCGGGGAAAATCATTCCAGCCTCACGTCTGCAGCAAACCTCGGTGCTGCGCACCTCGGTATGCTACCTTGCCGTTCGGCTGCAATAGATTACTTCCCCGCTCGGTATGTAATATACTAATACAAACCTCGGTGGAAAGTTTCATTTATGTCTCGAGAAGTATAGTAGACCTCGGCAAAAAATAATTTTTTCCACTAAATTTGGTTTTTTTAGTCAATTTACACGGTGACTGTACTATCGCGACATCTTTCAACATAATGACGTCACAACGCGGACTCCCATCGCGGCGAATGAATTGCGAAAGTGATTCAGTAAAAGTGGAGGATAGTTATGATGAAGTGTTAAATTTTGGTAAGATATATAAATATAAAGAAGGTTAATATCAGTGTATTATTATTGATTATGTGTGATTTTGAAATGTAGAATTGGTTATAATTTTATCTAATGATCTTTTATCCATTCATATAATGACAATCAGCAATTGGAATGAATAATTAGAGGACATTTTTGAATGTTTTAAATTTTTGTTCTTACAAAAGTAGCAATTTTAACATCAAATCTTCTGATCTATCTGAAATGCAGAGAAAAGTACGCCAGTGAAACCTAGAATAGTTGATCATAAAGAAGTAGAAAGTTTCAACTTACAATATTTTAGTTTACAAACATATAAAAAATATAGATAGACTGAAATAATTGTTACTAATTTTATATGCACAATGCTTCATCGTACAAATTACAGTTTGTTAAATTTTTATGCAAAATAATCTATTATTCAACACATGATGTATCTAATTAAATGTTTTGGTTCATCAACAGCGGCGTATCGCGGAAGAACATTCGTCATATTAGCCCCCCTTATATCGATATAGCAATAGGTATACTTACTCATTATCTTAAGAGCCCTTTCAGACTAGGATACTGTATCCGAGATACTGTATGCGAGATACAGAATTTAGGCCAGATACAGTCAAGATACTTTTGTTAGAATATAGTTTTGTAAATAAATTTGATCAGTACAATATCAGTGCTGTACGGTGCTTTTTATGAAATGGACATTGAAGAGTGCGCTATGCTGTGGTATATTATAAACAAAAAGAAAAAAATTAAAAGGAGACGAACTATGTGGGTTCATCCTATAATAGAATTAAGGGAAACTTAAGGAAGAAGACAAGAACTTGGACTTTAACCTCAGATATAGGATGATAAAGTGTTATATTTGGTCCGTTCTCCTATACGAGGTTGAGGCATGGACGTTGAAAGTAACAGTCATCAACAAAATAGAAGCCTTCGAGATGTGGATCCTGCGCCGAATGTTGAAAGTGTCGTGGGTCGATCATGTGAGAAACGAGGACATTCTCCGAAGAGCCGGTCTAGCGGATCGAGAACTTTTCGAAAATATCAAGAAAAGAAAAATAGGTTATCTCGGACACATACTGCGCGGAGAACGCTACCACTTTCAACGCCTCATTCTTCAAGGTAAAATTGAGGGAGGAAGAAGAGGAATAGGAAGAAAAAAATTATCATGGCTTAGAAATATCCGTCAATGGACGGGGATAAAGGACTTCCAAACATTACAGAATGCTGCAATTAATAGAAGCATATGATAATAATAGAAGAAGATGAACGCCTACGCAGGAATCTGCACGGCACTAAAAGAAGAAGAAGAAGGAATTTATAACCTTCTTCACCAAGAATTACTACAAGATCGAACAAAGTTTTTTAATTATTATCGAACGTCCATAGAATCTTTTGAAGAACTTCATAATATTCGTTATCAAAAACTTTATTCTCCATGGTACAATCGAAAAACCGTTATATTCCACTTCACTTCTACTAATAAATAATAAAAATATTGTACACCTATGCTATTGTGCTTTTTGAATCGCAAAAGTATGCAAGTCTGAACAGGTCCATAAGCCACAATGATAATTTGGTATCCCGGATTCGGATACTGTCGCCGGCGGCTGAATGAGCGAGATTCAGAAATTTAGTATCGCGATACGGTATGCTGTGCTGAATGCATTGTGAAAACGTACATATAAACGCATGTATTTTCTGTATCTGGGATACGCGTATCTCGGATACAGTATCCAAGTCTGAAAGGGCTCTAAATGTCCCGCTTGAAGATAATAATACAGCTGTAGATTCAGAGCTTCACAAAGGCTTGTTTCAAACCTTTGTTATTTGCGTTCAATCTTCACGATTTTATGTGAAACTTCATATATGTGAACCATACTGTAGAGCTGGCATGGTTTATATTTTAAATAGATTCGGAAGAATTTTTTTAAATTTTTTTCAAATTTTTTTATTTTATTTGTATTTTGTTTCTTATGTTGCTGTGGTTCCATGCTCACGCGAGTTTTTGTCTGTAGCTTGTATGTTATATTGTTCTGGAATCAATAAAAATGTAATCTATATGAAAGTGAATGAATAGATATGTAGTACTCCAGATTCTATAAATTAAAGTGATGATATATTAATAAATAATTCGAATATAAGAATATTTCAAAAAACGATCTCTACAAGTAATTATAGATAATAGTCAATTACCCCTTGTAAACGAACAAATTGATTTTCAGGTATCACCTTTGCTTTTGTCTGTTCTATAAAATAATATGTAATACTCTCCTGTAGTCAGTCTTGATAATGAGTTCATAACTCGAAACATGTCGACTATCCTTTACTGCTAAATACAGTATCTAAATATTTTTATATATATATATATATATATATATATATATATATATATATATATATATATATATATATATATATATATATATAAATAATATATATATATATATATATATATATATATATATATATATATATATATATATATATATATATATATATATATATATATATATATATATATATATATATAGATAGATAGATAGATATACTTTATTTGATTCATTATATCTTTACAGATGTGAATCACGTTACACATATAGGGGTAGGTATAACCTACCCTAAAAACCTTAACACTATCTATTAACTATTTTAAAGTTCATTTAAGTCTCCATCATTCATGAACTCTTTAACACTATAATAGCATTTTCTAAGTAAAAAACTTTTTAACAATTTCTTCTGTTTTACAATATGCCTACTTTTAAAATTTTGAGGTAATTTATTCCAGATTGTTAGTATAAAATGAGTAACATTTTTCTGTATATATGTGAGAGTTGTTTTTTCAGCACTTAAATAGGTCTTGCCCCTAGTATTATATTCATGTTTTAATAGAAAAGATTTAAAATCATTATAATTATTGATTATATACAATACACATTCATATATGTATAAACTATACAAAGATAGTATTTTATTCGCAATAAAAACGCCTTTACATGATTCATCAGGTCTCAATCCAAAAATACTTCTCAAGCATCTTTTTTGAAGAATGAAAATTCTATCAGCTTCAACCGAATTCGCCCAGAAGATAATTCCATACCTGAGCCTGGACTGCACATAGGCATGGTACGCTGTCAGTGCCGCATCAATACCAATAGTTCTTGACAGACCTCTCAAAGCATAGCAATATCTTGCCAGGCCCGTGGCCACATGTTCAATTTGTGACCTCCAATTTAGGTTCTGATCAATGTGCATCCCTAGGAATGATATGGACTCTTCAGCTGCAATGTATTTATTGTTATATGTTACATTCAAAACATCCTGTTGACTCCCATCTCTGAATAAAATCACCTTTGTTTTGTTGAAGTTCATTTCAAGGTCATTATTTATAAACCATTCATCCATGCTTTTTAACTCCTCCTCCAAACGAGCCTTACATTCATTGGCAGTGTTACCTGAACAAATCACCGATACATCATCGGCACACATTATAATATTATTTGCTGTGACTTGTATTAAATCGTTGGTGTAGATTATATACAGTAGAGGGCCTAGTATAGAGCCCTGGGGGACACCTCTCTCTATTTGTATGGCATTAGAGATTATTCGTTTTCCATCTGATCCTCTCTCTACCGTCCTTTGTATCCTATTTGATAAGTATGATGTAAATAGCTCCAATGCAGTGCCTCTTATTCCATATTTTTCCATTTTTTTCAGCATATATATATATATATATATATATATATATATATATATATATATATATATATATATATATATATATATATATATATGTATATATATATATATGTATATATATATATATATATATATATATATATATATATATACATATATGTATATATATATATATATATATATATATGTATATATATATATATATATATATATATAAATATATGATCGATGTTTCGTGAACTCGTATAACCAGCTCCACTAGGAGGTTTGTTTGATTAGTTTCGAATAAATGTCCTAGTTCACTTCATTTTATTGCCACGAACGTGTATCGATAACACGAAGAATTCTGTTTTCTATTCATTTGCTACCTGTAACAGGAATAAAATTGGAGCGCTTGTTACTTGCGGTATGTAAATGTTGAATTACATCGAATTGATGTGGCAACTTTATTCTTGCTTAGCGAATATAGTAACGACCTTCGGGTGTCAGGACGTACGAGTTCTCGTTGCCGAAATGTTTTCATCTATCTGTAAGATGTGTTTCATTTGTTTCCGACTGGTGGCGCTGTGTCATATTTATATGCCATATAGTCACTGGAAGGAAAATATAACGTCGTTAGAAATATTTGGTTGGTTATCACTTTCGATGGATGGATGATACTGATGAGCCCCAAATAAGGACGAAACAGACTGTCTATCATTTCCATTGATTGTGATAAACAACTTAATATTTCTAACATACACCGTCCAAGGTATATGGAGGCATTTCGATGTTTCGTGAACTCGTATAACCAGCTCCGCTAGGAGGTTTGTTTGATTAGTTTCGAATAAATGTCCTAGTTCACTTCATTTCATTGCCACGAACGTGTATCGATAACACGAAGAATTCTGTTTTCTATATATAAATATATATATATATATATATATATATATATATATATATATATATATATATTTATCTATATATATATATATATATATATATATATATATATATATATATAAATATATATATATATATATTTATATATATATATTTATATATATATATATATATATATATATATATATATATATATATATATATATATACAGGCCGTTTTTTTTTAGCTGATCCCACTATTGCTATCTCGGAAACGAAGAGACCAACAAGGTCGGTTAAATTGAATAAAATTTTCCAATTTTGGAGAGCAATAATAAGCCTTTTTCAGATCTCAAATATCAATGTTTGTTCTTGAGATATTCGCCAAAAACTTAAATAGTCGAATTTCGTTTTTTGGCTCTACCGCCTCTATTTCGAATGATATAAAAAAAAGTCAGTGGAGTTTCAATAATGTTTCATACTCGTTATAATCTGATATGACCAATTTTCAATGCGACGTTTCGTTCATTAGGTTCCATCATCAGCTTTATTTTTTTAAATATGGGTCTCTAGATTTTTTCATCAATTTTAGTAGCCACTGTTGTAACAAATTCAGCTATTAATTACAATCGAACAAAAAAGCGTCAATTTCACTATCGCCACCTCTGTTATTTATTATACAGCTCTTACTCGAGAAACCATGATTCCGTAAAGTCCTCTCAATGCGTTGAAAATATCTTTCGGATGGCTGATACTTCTCGGGGTACAATTCCCTATACATAGCTAGAGATCTAGTAGCATTTCTCAAACATTTCGCGTATAAGAAAAGCAAATCAACTTTCTCGTCATTTGAAAAATTCATGGTTTTCACCTCACAAATTCACAGGGATCAAATAATTATTCATGTACTTGTAAATAGATTTGACATTTTGTTATTCTGTTAATTCATGGCTCACTTTGAAACAATAAATCCATTTCAGTACTCTCAGAATTTTTTTTCCAAGATTTCTATTTGCCAGAAGACATCATAAACAAACATTTATGCTCCATAAAAGTTGGCTTCTGAACAGTTCTTTCATTTTCATACAAAAAACCTGGAAAGCATAGGCACGTTCAAAATTTCAAAAGATGTATAGAGTGTCTTTGGGTTCTAAAGTTTTGGTTTCTACCTTTTTCAGACTTCAATAACGGAAATTGTTTGACCAATTATTGATGATGTTTTTCCGGAGGAAAACGTCGAGAAATAAATGTATTGTAATTAATAGCTGAATTTGTTACAACAGTGGCTACCAAAATTGTTGAAAAAATGTAGAGGCCCATATTTGAAAAAATTAAATTGATGATGGAATCTAATGAACAAAACGTCGCATTGAAAATTGGTTCGTATCAGTTTATAAAAAATATGAAACATTATTGAAACTCCTCTGACTTTTTCTAATATCATTCGAAATGGAGGCGGAAGAGCCAAAAAACGAAATTCGACTATTTTAGTTTTTGGCGAATATCTCTAAAGCAAACATTGCTATTTAAGATCTGAAAAAAAGTTATTATTGCTCCCCAAAATTGGAAACTTTTATCCAATTTAACTGACCTTGTAGGTCTTTCCGTTTCCGAGATAGTAATAGTGGAATCAGCTAAAAAAAAACGGCCTGTATATATATATATACATATGTATACATGAAAAAATTTTCGAAAATCTTCGAGTGAAACTTAAGCCAAGTGTGATTTATTTTAAAGTTTAAAGTTTATTCTTTAATATGTTTCACCAAGTAATGTGCGAGAATTCAATCTCAGTCATAATAATTATATTGCCAGAAAATTTCACATTTTATTCTTTTTTCTTAAGCTGATCGTATATAACAGAAGCGTTCAGTACGTTTGGTATATGAAAAATTTGTATGTCGAGGTATTTTGGTTTCTATTTAAGCAATGAGTTGCTATACTAAAGTCTGTTTTCATTTATTAATTGAATATGTGAACTATTAACCCTATAAGTACTAAAACTGTTCGTGTGAAGAAGAAAAACTTGTTAATTTCATGAAACAGTCAATTTTTCCTACTGATGAAGACTGGATAAAAGTTCCGTTCTCCTATGAAACTTATTTCTCAGTGTATACCTAATGGTACAAATGCCTAGAAATAATATACATGAAAAGCTTACAGCAGCAAATTTGATTTCAGGTGGTAAAGCATCCAGGGCTACTTGAAAACTCATATCAGTTGAAGGTATGATAAATATTGTAAAATAAAGGGAATGATGGAGCATAATAAGACCACCCAAGTGAACTAATTAACCAGTCGACGCATCAATATTTCAGCAGAACTCGGCTTCATATCAAGTTTTTAAAAAATGACCCCATATTTAAAAAATAACACATGTGCTTCCGAAAACGTACTTGATCTTAATTCAGTTGATAATGTTGGAGGCAAAACACTGAGCTAAATTACAAAAAGAAATATTTTACAATAAAGCTGAAGATGATCGATTTATGATACGCCAAAACAATTACACAATATAAGATAAACTAAAGAACGACATCTGAATTTATAGAAATCTCAAAAAGCCTTTTATAAAGAACTCCAGTTGCATTTGATCACACATAAACCATTATGATAAGGAAAGAAGGAAAGGTGACTCCTCCTTCAAGTTTCTGTGAGGAAGGTGGGCTGCTTGAGTTATGGGAAGGAACTCTTTTAGCCAGATCATTGGATCAACTTGTATGTACAGGTTCATTGGTGAAGGCGGAGGATGGATAAGTTATGGAAGAGAGAAGATAAGGTAGGTTTCAGAGAATGAATATTGGCCCAGCTTTCACCTTTGTAATTTTGCAAGCAGTTACTTAACTGCGCCATGAAGAACCTCTGAGAAAAATTCATGACCGATCAGTCGACCCCGGGACTTGCCGAATGCTAGATACCGAATCTATACACTCGAGCTAATAATCTCGATAAATTGAGAAAAGAAATATCGTATTTATATATTTTCCCACAATATGTTTGTTTCTTGTATTATTCGAGTCCTATTTATATTCTGAAATTCTCAGTTATAATATCACAAGAGCATCGAAAATAATCGATTATACTTCCGAGACCACGAGAGCGCAGCTCGAGTGGTGTTTTAAAAAAATACGCCGAGTGACGAGGTCAGTATAATCGATTATTTTCGATTGCTCGAGTGGTATTCGTTACGATTATATAACGAATAAAAAATATTAATTTATTTTTACAAACGTCAAAACACCGTAAATATGAAAATATATATACATTTTGACACGAGGCGAAACACCAAAACGATTATATCACGTCGTCAAGGGTATATTCACTTATCTATACTACGTCGTTATGCAAAATTCACGGATTCTATTGGCTTATTCATACATGAGTTATATAATCAAAATAATGTATTTTTGACGGATTTCTACTGGATTATTATAATTGCTATGATAACGTGTGTCTTAAAATGGCTGCACGTCGCATCACCTTCTGTTACACCTTACGGCATGCCATATTGTCGAAATATTGTACCCGTTCAACGTACGTACAGAACTGACCACTCGCCACTCCTTATTAATCTAGTCGACCTGATGAGACTTTTTGCTTTGCCCTGTCCACCACCTTGTTCATTTCCTGTCCGGTTCCAAAAACGCTTCTTTCCCCCAAATATTTTTCTGTAATGCACCCTCCATTATTTACTTCTTTTCAAACGCAAACCTTGAACATGCATTCTGCTTGCCCCAAACTTAATTACTCGAGTTATCTGAATTGGTTTCTCCACAAAGAGCGCAAGGTGGTATCCACGATGATCAATATTCATAAAAAAGACAGGCATTTCTCCCTCTTGTCCGTTCCTTCTGGGAATCGAACGGTACAGCCATAAAAAAAACGAAACAGGGTGTTCTCGTGATGAATGCGGAAGTTACAAGGCGCATGAGACCTAACGGGACCTGGTGGGCCAACAAATGGTTTATTTGGAGCTCCTAAATGCATTTACATGATTGGTTGGGTGGGTAAGTGGTTGCCGGAGTCAAATGATGCAAGTATACAGGCACGGACCGTATTTTTTCGTTTTATATTGGTCCGTTTATCGTGATGAGAATACAATAAGAGTTAAATATCGACCAGGTTATAACTGAATTATAATCCTTAAGTACTATCCTCATTCAATAATCTACAGATATACAACTATTAATGCAATTCATATGTTTCATATTGAGGGTTATTATACATTCATATATGTGTTAACGTGGATCATTTTGATGTTAAGAAGACATATTTACTACGTTGACGAAAAACTCGCGCTAATATAATAACAAAGTTATTCACTTAGTCTCGAAAACTCAGTTCTCCAACATATTACAGTCATTATCTACTATAAGTTATATTGATTTATTTAGTAGGTATATGTTATAATTTTATATGTGGTATATAAATTAAATCATTATATTCAACATCCGAAGAACATTGAACTTATACTTATAATAATAATAATAATTATAATTATTCTTTATTTCTTTAAGACAGCCACAAAACTGTATACAAAAAGTCAATACAGCAGAACAAGAGGAAAAAAACAATATATAAAAATACAGAAAAGAATACACAACCATATACATACTGGACAATTAAGACAAATATTTTTTTACTTCATAATAACAATTTTATGCCAAGAAATGCTTCAACTTTCATTTGAATATATTAGTGGATCAACAATTTTTCAAATCCGTTGGGAATGCATTAAACATTCTAGGTGCCATATAATTTGGCGATTTATAAGTTAACTGATATTTTAGCAACTGGTAAAAAATAGTTTTCTTTCTGACGGGTGTTCAAACCATGCTATTCTTAATTTTTTTCAAATGTAGATTCATTGCCTGTGAAAACATGTACACATAATTGATAGTAGTATATAACAAGGAAAGCTAGAGTTAATATTTTCAGATCTTTGAATGTAGGTCTGCATGGTCTACGTTTTGAAAGGCCAATCATAGATCGTAGAACTCTTTTTTGAGCAATAAAAATATCTCCAGCTGAAACAGATGAGCCCTTGAAGACAATTCCATACCGAAGCCTACTTTCAAATTGGGCGTAGTAGAGCTGCAACAACTGATCAACAGCCAGGACACGTCGCAGATTTCGCAACTGAAAAAAAATTGAATTCAATCTAGATACTAGGTATTGGCAGTGTTCCTTCCAGTTCAGATTTCTGTTTATCCGAAGACCCAAAAATGTGGCATGATCCATGTCAGTTGAAACGACAGGAGATTGTTCACTGGTTCTGAACGCTATGTCCTCACACGTTTTTGGCACATGATGAAATCTAAGCGCTTTTGTTTTGTAAACGTTAAGGTATAAATGATTAGCTGAAAACCTGCCATTAAGACGACTTAATACTTCCCGGCACATATCTGCCAATGCCAAGGACAGATCTGACGAGTGAGAAACAACAAGAGAGGCATCATCAGCATACATCGTGAAATGTGCTGGTACAGGAGGCTGATACAGATCGTTGATGTATCATATAAAAAGTATAGGGCCGAGTACGGAATCATGAGGTACACCTATATCCGCAAATGTATATTCGGATGAACCGTCGTCAACAACTACGAACTGCCTTCTATTGGAAAGAAAAGTTTTCAGCTAATTAAGGGGATATCCTCTTACTCCATATTTGCACAATTTTTCCAAAGGAATACCGTGATTGACATAGTCTAAAGCCCTACTGAAGTCACAGAAGATCCCAACAGGGCACTCGCCTGCTTCAATACATTCAATTATTCAATGGTAGTAGGAATACTTTAAATGTGTACGACGTGTACATGATGGCGGTTATGTGAGCCGACATACGTCGTAGGTTCGTGGATTCAGATTATGTTACGGCAGTCCCTTTCGTCGATTTCAATTTTTTTCCAAAATTGCCGTTATTTTGATGTTGGGTTTTCGTATTTTTTCGTGGTTTTTGAAGGATTGAGCACCTACTCAGCTTCTGCTGGAAATTTGTACGCGAACTAAGTTGATATAAAGGATGTGCTATTTTGGGGATTTCAAATATTTCCACTTATCGACGCTGTTGTAGAAATTTAATGGGTTTCTGCAGGTTTTCAAGTTTTGTACATCTCTTCAGTCCTCCAAATGGATTTAGAACTTAGAATGAGTATGTATAAAAGATCATAAATTAGGCAAAAATACGATCTTACAGGCTGAATGACCCAAGGTCGATAAGCCATTTGTATATGTATACATACAATGAAAATCTGTTATTATTTTTATTTTACGATCTATATTCTTTCAATTTATTTTACATGGGAAGGACATTATTAGGATAAAATAGTTTTATCATCAAATTCTGATCATGTCAAGTTTGGTTGACGAAAAGCTGTCAGTAAGTGCCTGCATCTAGTGATTAGACTGATTGGTTCTCAATGAAAAGTTTCATATATATTTTGAATAAGAAAAATAGCAAATACAGTCGAACCTACTCGTGCATTCATTTTATTGCGTGCGTTGTTCCACATACTCATGACTATTCTCAGAAGAAGAATATGGCAAAGTAAGTGTTACCTAGTTGAAGTACTTCCTGGTCAGATTGCCAATTAGTCCACTATCGCGCCTACTTCACGCACCTACGACACGTATTTCTAGCCATGACATTGTCTTGAATCGCAAATGAACCACTCAGGTCTCACCAGGTCATTGGAAAGGTGTAAGCAGGTATATTTTCTTCGGCGTATGACAACAGGACAGGTAAACATAGTGAATTATGACGATGTCGATACATTTGCATAAAAGACAGATGGTCGGTCACACCACAGAATTTAGATCGTTCTACAGCTACAGATCTATGCTTCTCGTTTTCGTTTGTTATAGCAAATTATTTCACTGAATACTGATTTTTTTGACAGGTGTATTAAGAATGAGAGCAAGTTATCGTGAACATTGCATTCACTATACGCTAATTACTTCCGAAAGATTAAACGAATATAATTCTCATTGATTACTCTTAGAGATAATATGCACAATGTAATAGAATAATAAGTACTTCATTGATATATTTTTGAATGTTTCCCAAATCATATTGTAACTCTAATATTCACAGTCAACTTTTCAAAATCGAAACAATTTTTTTCATAATATATGTTGAATTTGTATTTTTTCAATTTCATATTTTATTATGTTTGAAAATATCAATTTTTTCGAATATTTATCATAGTTATTTGTGATAAAAGTCGACTGATTTTAAGAAATATATTAATGAGATGACAAAAGCATATTTTCTTGGTCATTATTATTTTTGAATTTCTGATTATGTTTTAATCTACAAAGATTTTTAAAATGATTTTCCTTGTTTTTATTGTTTGTTAGTATGAACTGTCTAAATGACTTCAATTTAACGCATTTGAGGGTATATTGTCCCAGGTGTCCCACATTAATATTTCGGTGAATATATCGAGTTTTAATTTGAAAATCGATTCATGTGACACTATAGAGCTGTGATACATCGTATGACAGTATGATTTTTTGACTCTAAATCCCGTGAAAAAAATTTTTATCTTTAGATTTGTTTTCAGGAAATAAACCCGAATTTTGAATTTTCAAATTTGATAACAAAAGATGATCATCCTGCGTATCAGGTGTTTCTTGCAAATATAGAACCTATTAACGAAACATCTCCTTATATTTGCAGAAATCTCTGGAGTTAACTTAACCGATATTTTTCCACAATACCTTGACATAAGATTTTCGGGTTGACTTGCAAAAACTATCTTCAAACAAACAAGTCGCTTGCACTTAAAACAAGATATTGAGCTGGCTTCTATAAAACAATTTTAAATATAAATATTCATTTTCAGTGGTGTTTCCCGAAAATTCATACTATTGCAGTGTATCGAAATAAAGCAACCAGGTGCGGGAGTAGTTTTTATCCGCTTTAGACCTAGACCACGATTTTCTAAAAAAATTTCATTTCTGATGTATATATATATATATATATATATATATATATATATATATATATATATATATATATATATATATATATATATATATATATATATATATATATATATATATATATGTCACCGGAATATAACGAGATCCGCAAGTTTATAAATTTCCTAGGAAATTTATAAACCTTCGTAGGATTCTAAACGAGAGATAGATTGTATTATTTTACGCCCACATTTTCGCAAATTTATCAATTTGCGACGATTTGTGGTAAGTTTATAAACTAACGGATATCCATTCGTAAGATTCTAAACGGTTCGACCAATCACAGAAGAACTTTTAATTTTACGCTTCTTTAAAATACGGCAAATAACACACTGCTCTCTTATTGGTCGATGTTGACAGTGGCAAAGCTTGTGTCCATAGACTTAGATACAATCAGACTTGCCAAACTATAAATTTATCGATTACCTACCTAACAGTATTTTTAATTTGGAACTAGGTAGGTACCAATAATACAGGGTTACTTTTTTACATAATATGCTTCCCTACTTCACTCAGCCAAAATAAAACAACAGAATTTTTTTCCTCTGTACATTCCGATTTCTTACTATTTTGGTCATGGCCACTATAAAACTTTCCTAGCTAAATTTCACTTCGTCAACAAATTTTCTAGCATTTACCGCATTATCTTCAGCATTTTGGCTGTCCGCAGCTTCTAGGTCGTTCATTATGGGTTTAGTAATCTTTAACCTTAGTATAGGTTTAGTAACCTTAGCAAAATAAAACTATTTTCACATTTCGAACACAGTTACAATATTAAAAACTTTACAAAAACACCAAACAACCGGTTTGTTTATGTCCCGTGGCGACCAATGGCGGTGGAGAGAAAGGAAAAGGAACACGTGACTTATTCAACCAATCAGAGCGCACATGGCGCTTAGTTATTGCTTACTTATTATTTTACGCCTGAGTTCGGTAAGTTCATCAATTTGCGAAAATGTGGGCGTAAAATAATAAAATTTAACTCTCGTTTAGAATCCTACAAAGGTTTATAAATTTCCTAGGAAATTTATAAACTTGCGGTTCTTGTTATTTTCCGGTGACATATATATATATATATATATATATATATATATATATATATATATATATATATATATATATATATATATATATATATATATATATATATATATATATATATATATATATATATATATATATATATATATATATATATATATATATATATATATATATATATATATATATATATTTATATATATATATATATATATATATATATATATATATATATATATCTAAATATGTTTTTTCACCGGTATATATTGCCATCTCTAGCGGCTCCCATCGAGTCAAATGACCTAAAATTTGGTACCTGGGATTTTTTTTCGTTGCATTACGGAATTATCAAAATTTTTCAACCATCGCCATTTTTACATAGATATTTCCAATTTTCATATAAATATCTTTTTTGGTACATATTGACATGTCCAGAGGTTCGAATCACAGCAAATGAGCTGAAATTTGATATCTGAATTGATTTCCGAGGCAGAACGAAACCATCAAAGTTTTGTTAAATTTTTCCAACCGCCCCCATTTTTACATTTTTCCGTGGGTTTTGAAAAATTGCCGAACTCCACAGCTTCTGCAGATTGAGTAGGAGGGTTGAAGTTTGGTACGTACATTAAGTTTATGTTGATATACCATCTTTTGTGGGTTTCAGCTCTTTTACTAAACCGCGCTGCATTTCGTGGTGACTATTTTGTTCGAATTGCATCTCGATCTGTTTTTCAGTACGCGATGCACTTCGCTATTTTTTTTGAATAGATTGTTGAAATTTGGTACGTGAATTCAGTTGAGGTACGTTCCATCGTATGTTTCAACTTTTTTCCTTCGCGAATTTGTTTTTATTAAAATTAATTATTTAATAGTTTTTGATTGGGTTTACTATTTAAGCGTGATTTTCATCTCGAAAACGAATCGTAGGATAAAACTCATTTCTCTAAAAGAATATCAGTGTCAAAAGAGCTTTCATACGATGTCCTACAGTGCTATTTCAAATTTCAGAGTTGATTCCTAGATCTAGGAAGGTTCTACAGCTACAAAACAACCACTTTATACCTTATAATGTAGATCGATATCCTTATTGAATCAACAATAGACATCTTTTTTGCAAAACTTCACATTAAACGAAATTTTCAGGTGAAAAGTTTTATCTGAGACATGTATAAAAATCTCTCGAAGTACTAAAAGTATAAGGGAACATACCCAAACTACGTGACCCGTTCAGGGGGGAGGGGGCCTTCAAAATACTACGATTGGTCACAGGGGCGGGAGTAGGGGTTAGATTTTTGTCACGTAGTCAATGTCCTCTGGAAACGTGTTCGTTGAACATGATTGGGATAAAAGATAAATGTGAATAAAAGGAAAAAATAATTTTGTTTTAGTAAATTAAGTTCCTGTTACATATGTTTTTTCTTCTTGATAATATTTTTTTTCACTTGTAAATTACAGGGTGGCCAATTTTCGATATTTGTATGGAGTATCTCAGTAACTATAGAAATGGAGGGCGCACACTCAATTTCTTTCGTCGAGACAAACTCACTGGCGAAATCCAAAATTCGCTGTCTTCTTCAGTTTTCGAGTTATAAAAAAAATTTCATTTTTCCAGTTTAAGACAAGTGTGCATATCATAGTTGTTTGTATAGTTACGAGATGATAACTTTTACATTCATTAGCCACTTTTTTTTGTATAAAACAGTGGTAGAAATATATTTTTTCAAATGGGAATAATGGTTGGATGTGGTTATGTTGGATCGGATTTTTTCCCCTTTCTAGCGATGTATTATATGTCAGGTGGCTTTTGATGTGTAAGACTTTAATAGCAAGAATAATATTTTAGTTCATTACCTTTTGCGTTTTTTATATGTACCTATTTCATGTAGGTAGTTGAAATCTATGACAGAGCTTGTCCATTTCTTTCCATCATATTATCAATTAACTGATTTAATCGTAGAAGTCAGGATGTCAAAATTACGAGAAATATGATATGTTAGAAAGCTTTATTCAAAGTAATAACAGTTGTGATATTACATCTGAGATATATTTCAATGGCTATCCAGAAAGAAGACAACCTAATAAATCTATTTTCAACTGATTCAAAAAAAATCTAATTGATTGTGAATCATTCAACAAGCCAAGACCAACATATTAGATACTTACATAATTTTTTGTTGTAAAAAATAGGTCACGTAGTTTGGGTACGTTCCCTAATGGAATATTAAAATAGTTCTAAGTTCGTGTTCGAGTGGAAGAATTTTATTGCAACTTCTCCTTTAGGATCTATTTCGACAGCCGTTGGAGAAAAACAAAGCGCTTACCTGATGGTTCCTCATCTAGTCTCAAATTGCAATCAACCATGTATCTATCGAGAGATTCCTGACGTCTTGCTCTCCGATTATAAAAACATATTAAAAAAAACCACCCTCCTTTATAACGGACTCAGGTAAAAAGTAAAAGGGTTTATAAAAAACGAGGAAGGCGAAAGAAAGGTGTATTTTTTGCCATCATTAAAAAATAATGGCGGGCCAGTCGGCAGAAAGGGTTGCACACCCTTTCTCTAGATAGGTAGAAAAGATGATGATTCCCATTTTTTTTCCTAGCATGTATCTGTCAGGGTTGTTTATGGCCGTGAAAGCATTTAAGTAGAAAGAGTTCAATAATATGAATTATCTTTTTATAGCCATCTGTCTGTGGGTATTTAGGAAATGCAACATATTGCGAAACAAAAGATATACAGGGTGAAAATAGATGTAATATATTAGTGAAACATCTTGTGGCTTCTTTAATTATATTTTCCTAGCTGTGTCAGCCACGCATTGCTGCGTCTCGAATTTATATACTCATATATATATATATATATATATATATATATATAATATATATATATATATATATATATATATATATATATATATATATATATATATATATATATATATAATATATATATATATATATATATATATAATATATATATATATATATATATATATATATATATATATATATATATATATATATATATATATATATATATATATATATATATATACATATATATTATATATATATAATATATATATAATATATATATATATATATATATATATATATATATATATATATATATATATATAATATATATTTATATTTTTATATAAATATATATATATATATATATATATATATATATATATATATATATATATATATATATATATATATATATGAAACATTTCGGATAAAAACAATGAGGTCATTCTTACATTTTTTTTTTGATAAATTTTGATTAAGAATTAACAATTATCCAGCAAAATCTACAGGATACAATCCAACAATCGATGTTTTCGCAGTGCCGGATTAGCCACGTAGCAAGAGTAGCATATGCTACGGGCCCCGCGCTCCAACGCTTGTCTGACACTAAAACAAATAAGTTTAGATAAGCATAAAATGCGTTTAGGCATTCCCACCTGAAAATCTAAAATTTGATTTATTATCAGGGAATTCCCTGATATTGTCATCGATCGAGCTAGTCGTAAAACCCCAACAAATAAAATAGGATTTTATTGACTATCTAACTATTAGAATTTGATGTACACTTATATTTGGCACAACGTAAAAAACTGTAAGCTCTTTACATTTGAGCCATTCTTGAGAAAAATGGTTTTGAGTTTGAGTCTTTCGGGTCTTTGAATAAGTTTCGAATAGGTACTGTTTAAAGAACTAGTTCTCGATATTTGAATACTAAACGGCAATATTAAAAAGTAGTGCAAAATAAAGTTGCTAAGGTCAAATTGTTAGTCTAGCTTTGTATTTTAGTTGCAACATTTTACATTCCATTATATTATTGTAAAACCAACACTTATGACCCCCTGGCGAATGAAAAAAAATAACCAAAGTTTCTTGTCAGTTCTCATGGCTCAAACCCCAATCAGCTAACTGACCGTAGGTAAATTGGCTCAAATAGCTCATTCACAAGCATCATGGATGTCAGTTACTTACATGAATATAAATTTGAATTTGATTGTTCGTATGTAACATTGCTTGTACCTAATGAATATTCAGAAAAATATATGTTTGAACTATTTTATTACCTTAGTTTAAAAAAAGCCAACCAATTTGATTTGTAAAAGTAATAAAAAAAAATTTAGGAATTTTATTTCAAAAACTGGTATCATTACAGGGACACAGATAAACGTGTTCCTACATAGCCGCTCCGGGTTATCACGCACACATATTTTCGGTTTTATTCTCTAATGTGAGTTCAATACCATAAACTTGAGAACCTAAAGCAAAGGACCTCTTGGCCGAATTTGCTACAGGCCCCGCATGGCTTAATCCGGCACTGTGTTTTCGAGATAAATTTTTACATAAAATTGAATCGCAAACATGTGTGTCCTATGTCAGTAACTATAACCCAATCATTACTGAAATTGAATATACTGATCTAGTTCATAACTAGTTGTTATTTTAATAACAACTAATAATAAAATATTTTTTGTTCAAAAATATCTTTATTTTTGCATTCAATTACTTTCGTAACGTTGTTAATTTATTCAATTATAACTGCTTTTTAATACATAATATGAAGCGTAAGGAACTCCGTTCCAACCAAATGTCTCACAACACCTCTCGTCTTTTTTATGGATAATTCTTGGAAAAAGGAGCATTTATCATTGTTTTCCTTTGATATTTCTGTGATATATGATATTGGATCTTTATGAACTTTATCAGTACCATATCTTTGTTGTCATGTTTAGGTTAATAAAATATTTCCATAATTTATGTCATTATTGGTTTCTTAATTGATGTTATTCGTGGTTTTGCCTTCACTTTATGGAAGTTGTGAATTACATTTTTATGAAATTAATAAAAATAGTATATTTTTACGTCAAACGACTAATATATTCATTTATACTTCAGGTATAATTAAAACTGTGAAATTCTTGAGTTCACTGTTGATATTGATTAGGAATTAATAAATGCTTCTTAGATTTAATGAAGACAATCAATGTTTCAAATGTGGATACCATGATATTGCATTTATATCTTCTAATAGTTTCTAGATTAATTGTCTTTAGTAAAGTATGGATAACATACCTATAATCCACAATTAATTAATAATATCACAAACAAGAATTTTAATTTATCAATAAAACAAAATTTTTCTCTTTCTATAGATGACAAGAAATTCAATATTATATCGGTAACCCTAGTGAAAAAATGATAAAAATCTTCTCAAATTATAATATCAATATCGCATACTGTACGACCAACAACTCTTTTGCGCAATATATAAATAAGGATAAATCAAAAACAGATAAATTCTCAAAATTGAATGTATATAAAATGTCACTTGGTGATTATGACAAAATGTATATCGGTAGAACACATAGAAACTTCTGAAAAAGAATGAATGTTATAAGCGCTCTTTTGAATTCATTAAGAAATATTTTAATTGTTCTAATCATCATTCACTAAGTATAATTCATTTAGATTACAGATATCTAGATTTTACATAGAGAGTAGAGGATTGAACTTCAACTCTTTGGAAGCCCTATAAATCAACAGGTAGAAGATTTTTGATAACTTATTGAATCAACAAATAGATTTATATCATACCCCTGATATATATTCAACAACTGATATAGTTTGTACAGGTTTTCTCGGAAGGATTATCTACTTAACACCCTACTATTTAATTCCTTGATGTAATCGTTTCTTTTAGGTACTACATTTTATATAAATTGAGTTTCCAAGATTTCAGTATTCAGTTCTATCTGATGAAGCCACCTCCATGTGTCGAAACGCCGCATTATTGATTCAATTATACTAATCGTTTAAATCAAACAAGGATTATTTAAATGATATTGTTATGAATTTTGACAAAGTAATGGCCTCATCAATTCAGAAAAAACAAGATACACCTCTGCTTCACGAATTTTCAACTTGAAAGATGTAAAACTATCATACCTTCTAGTAATAAAAAAGTCCATTTACACAAAACGATATGGTTCCTTAGGCATTTTCAAGAAAAGTAAATTTACGACGTTTTATTTTTTATTTACTGCTTTTTCCTAGAATGCAAATCATAATTTGCCAGTCAGAGTCGCAAAAATGCAAAAAAATAAGTGGCTACTGTGCTTCCCATGCAAAATTTGTCTATTTTATCATTCCTTTGTAATTGGGCTGTAAAAAATAGAATGAAATGCGGACGAAAGTTCGAACCTATTTTGCTACACAAAGCAATAAATTTTTATTACTCGGAATATTCTGGAGAATTACAAAATTCCATGTTAAGTATAACTACAAAGGGGCCGACAGGTTGCGCAATTTAGTTATATAGTTGAAATAAGTGAATTTGAATTTCCTAAAAATTTTATTGGAGCGTTCGCGCAGTGTGATGCCCAAAAGGAACAATAAAAAAAAGGTTTCCGGACTGGTTTGATGATTGGCGGTCGCATTTTTAGGATTGGAATAAGATACTACAAAAAATAAAAAAACTCATAAAATATAAGGACAAAGAAAGGAGAATTGTATTGAACTAAAATTATTGCTCTCAATTTTTTTCATATAGAAACATGTAGTACCTGTATTCTTCAGGTACTGAGTTCAATTATTCAATAGAAATGTTTTCTACAACCTTATACCTATTTTTAGTATCAGATTCTTGTACTTGATCCTAAATTTCAACAATCAAAATGACGACGAAGTAATCTATAATTTGGCCAATTAATTGCAACTATAACGAAGTGATGCAGTATGTTGTAATCACAACCACAATTGTCAAAACCATACAAGTATTGAATTATCACAAATAAATTCTAAGATCACATAAAGTCATAAGCGTTGTCCACCTACTTTCTTTAAAAACTCAAGGCAGACAGTCACTCTTACTTTTCTTTGAAAGTCCTAGTGAGCCAGGGCGGGGATGCTAAAACAACATTATTACTATGCATCGCAAAAGGCACAATAGAAACATATTCTAAGGACATAGCAGTCACATAGATTAGCTGAAAATAGGTGGAGCTCGGCTTAAGTGATAATGCATCATGTGAGACACGTATTTAACCTAGCCATTGTCGCCAGACAAAGCGGGGCATGGGCAGCAATGCACTCCGAGGGAGGCCAGAGACGGGCTTAATTGAATAAATGGAGAATTTCTTGTTTAAACGAATTGGGTAATCATAACACTATTTCCATTAGAGAAAGCCTAGTCTTATCATTTCTTCATAACGTATTATATATTAGTCAACTTCGCAATGCCATCGTTGTAACTGTCAACAACAGATTTGACCACAATCCCCAAAGGATAGAATAAAGAACGGAAGAAATTGTAAGTTATCGAGCTAGTTAGCCGCGAAAATTTGCAAAACACAACAATTTCAAAAAAAAAGTGCAAAGCTACAATTACTTTTGTGTTGAAATATCGCTGAAAAGATCTTCATACATTCCTCAAATTTGAAATAAATTCATCTTTACATTGTAGGTACCTATACAAAATAATACCCAAAGTCCGCTTCATTGGCAGGCAATAAATGATAATAAAGTACGAAAAATCATTTCCTGGAATAAAACGTACCGACACTAAATTGGAGCAATAACAAATGCAAATTATGCTACGTACCAGCTCGGCAGTTTATAACTTAACTACCTAGTCAAATATATCAATTGCCTCAACTGAATGCAGTTTGAAGATAGAAAAAAGATCTCGGCAATACAACTAAATATATATATATATATATATATAAATTTACATATATATATTATTTATATATATATATATATATATATATATATATATATATATATATATGTATATATATATATGTATATATAAATTTACATATTTATTTCAAATTTCAAATTTATTCACATTATAAACTTACAAATTACAAATTATAAATTATAACAAATTATAAATTAAAAATTACATTGTTTAATACAAAAATTATTGTAGAAGACATGATTACAATGTAAATAGTCTATATTGCACCTAGGTAAAACCTGTGTGTGCTAAATAACTATCCTACCAAGACACAAAACTATGCTATAAGATTTTTTTTAAAAACTACCAGAAACAAAAAAAAAGATAAAACAACTGACTCAATAAACAAACAAAAAACAACAATACAAAAACACTATGCTAAACACTATGAATGATGTAACTAAGCCCAGAATTCCCCAAACATGGAATCACAGAATACCCACGAACACATCTGAATGTCCCCCGATGAAACTCCTAGATTTTTTCTGAAACATTCCGATTGTTGGACAGTATTTCACCTCCTTCGGCAATAAATTAATAACTTTAGGCGCTATGGTCGTTAAGAACCTTTGACTAGCCTGGCGAGGACATAATGGAGTTGTGAGAATTTTGTTTATATTTGATCTCGTTGCATGACAATGTGTTGGTAATTTTATCATGTGCTGATGCTTGTACACGTAAACGCAGTATGCATGGTAGTATAGTGATCTTATGTTAAGTACTTCTTCATTATACAATAGACTTGTCGGATATAATCGGGTTTTTCGAGTAATTACTTTCACCATATAGTTTTGGAACACATTCAGAGGGTGTAAAGCATTGTTGCAAAGGCCACCCCAGACGACTAACCCATATCTCAGAACAGATTCTATCAGTGCTTTATATAGGATAAATAAGAGTTTTTGTGTGAGAAATTTTCTTAGTTCGTAAAATTTATGAATAAATCGTCTCAATTTGTTGGTAAGGGTATTCACTTGTTGTGTCCATTTCAAATTTTTATCAATCAGTATTCCCAAGTATTCTGTCTTGTTAGTACTTTTTATGTGACAAGTCGTATTCCGAATATTTAGTTTGTTGTAGCTAGGTCGATTTATATCTGTTAGGGAGAAGGCTACATAAGTTGTTTTAGAAACATTCATCGACAGCTGTTTATAATCTAACCAATTTTTGACGATTGCAATTCCAATTTCTGCTTTTTCCCTAACTTCTTGCCAATCATTAGCTTCAAACACAAGCACTGTATCATCAGCAAAAGACACTACGCTGCCCCAATACGAAGATCAAAGAGGGAGTTAACATAGATTATAAATAGTAGAGGTCCAAGTACTGTCCCCTGTGGCACACCTATCTCTACATATTCCTCATCACTTAGGGTATTTCTAATTCGCACCACTTGTTTCCTGTTGGACAAATAGTCCCTAAACATATTCCATACCGTACCTCGAACACCATATTTTTCAAGTACATCAAGGAGGGCTGTATGGGGAACCGTATCAAATGCTTTGGCCAAGTCAAGAAATACGGCTATACATTTATCACCATTATCTAAAGTAGTTTTTATTTGTTGAACCAATTCGATCATGGCCTCGTTAGTACCTACACCTGTTCTGAAGCCAAACTGTTTTTCACTTAGTATATTATTATTCATCAGAAAATCATATAATCTCATTTTGAGACACTTTTCGAATATTTTTCCAAATGTATTCATGAGACTAATTGGCCTATAATTTTCAATTGAACCTTTATCGCCGCTTTTGTATATTGGTGAGACGATTGATGATTTAAACTGTTCGGGGATTATTCCACGATAAAAAATCAGATTGATTATGTGTGCAAGTGGCTTTACGATATATTTACCACATTTCTTGACGACAGTTGATGTTACTCCGTCTAATCCGGGTGCAGCGGAAGATTTTAAAGAGTGGATATGATTTATAAGCTCACACTCCTCCACAGATTTAAGGAACATTGAATTTTTGACAGGTGGGTAGTGTATGTTGGTGTTGTGAGATGGCACCGGTACTCTGGATGCCATATCCCTACCAGTTTTAATGAAGTGGTGATTACAGTAATCTGCCATTTCCTTATCATCTATAAATTGGCCCCCAGTACTATTTTTTATAAGAATATCATGATTTGTTTTACCACGACTTTCATTTGTAGCCTCTCTCACAAATCTGTAGAGTTTTTTCGTGTCGTTTGAGCAACTTGATATTTTTTCTGCGTAGTATTTAGTCTTCTTTACTCTTATCAGTTCATTAAGTTTATTTCTATAGTTTTTATACACCTCTAATAATAACTGGTTATTTCTGTTAGCGTTAACCTGTTTTTTAGCTTATCCCTATGTTTAATAGAAATTATGATTCCTTGTGTAATCCAAGGTCTGATTTTTTTAATTCTTTTAGGGTATACAGTCCTTGTTGAGGTGCATGCCCTGATTCAGTCAGAAAAGTAATTTATAAATTCGTCATATGCTAAAGTCGGATCTTGAATGCTAACTATATTGTCCCAATCATTTTCACTTATTTCAAGTTTGTCCGTGTCAAGTGTTTTGATTGTTTTTACGATTTCAGCTTCTTTAATATTGTTATTTACTCTACTTATTATTAGGCAAACGGGATAATGATCTGTGATATTTGAATTTATTACATATGATTCAGGTATATTTTTGTCATCATGTTTTGCATTTTTTCTAACAAAAATGTGATCTAAACACGATTTTGATGTTGGCGTAACTCTAGTATGCATGTTTATAAGAGATTTAAATCCGCAGGACATCAAAACAGAAATATATCTACCAGCAATTACATCAGCTTCATCAAGAATATCATAATTAAAATCACCAATAAGTATATCAACATCCTGATTTGTTATGTTAGAAATGCAGTGCTCTAAGTCATCTATAAATAAAGCGCCATTTACAGAGGGAGATCTATAGGATATTAAAATGTTGTATTTTATATCATTCAAGTTTAGTGTAATTATACTTACAGTAACTCCAGTCTGAGGTAATGCGTTATGTGTGATGACGTAGTTGATGTTTGATTTTACGAATATTAAAACTCCATCGCATTGATTAATCGTGCTATTATTGAAAATTGTTATAAATCCCGGAATCACTGACATACATATATACATATATATATATATATATATATATATATATATATATATATATATATATATATATATATATATATATATATATATATATATTATATATATATATATATATATATATATATATATATATATATATATATATATATATATATATATATGTATATATATAAAAAAATATATAATATTTATATATATATATATATATATATATATATATATATATATATATATATATATATATATATATATATATATATATATATATATATATATATATATATATATATATAAATATATAAATATATATATATATATATATATATATCTATATATATATATATATATATATATATATATATATATATATATATATATATATATATATATATATATATATATATATATATATATATATATTTATATAAATGGAAAATGTTTTAGAGGATTCCTTGCTGATTTCATATTTCTTTTCGACAAAAAATCACTTTAATTAAGTTGAACACTATCTCCATCTACAGGTAATAACATTACTATTACTATTCTGTGATATGCCTGTTAAGGCAAAGCACACAAATAGACATGTTGATTTGATCAAAGTTAGAATAATTTTTGCACGTGTCTATGCATTTATCATTTCGGATTTAGTGTTTGATTTACAGAATGAAGAAACAAGATAGATTGTCTAATGATTTCCGAGGAATATATATTATGTTTATATTTATGATTTATGGAATATTGAATTTCTAAATAGAATGGCATAGCATCTCCAACCTAGAACGGAGATACATTATTGAAGGCATTCCATGATTTTGTTTACAGGGACATGGTTTCCTAACTATAATGAATAATAACTTCAAGAAAAATTCGTTTTGGATTTTCAGAGTAAAGTTGTGGGAAAGCTTGGAGTCATTGAAGAATTTTTATTATTTGTCATTACCTACCATGATTACTTATTTCGTAAATGGTTTCCTTCGAATAACTTGATTAAAGCAAAAATTTCTCTTGAAAATGACATATAATTGGAAAGCCCAATAGCAGGCACAATGAATTGAATTAACAACTTTTTAGATTTATTAAATGAAAAAATGAATGAAGGAATGGTATTAAAACTATAATTAATAATATTTTTTGAAATTATGAAAAAAACAATTGATTAGATTCTAATTATATAAAAATATGAACTAACTATGAATTCAATCGGTACATTTAATCTTAGTAATTATTGGTTTGTGGCAACTTAAATAGGACACATCTTTTGCGATTCAATTTCATGTGTCTCGAAAAACTAGCATCGATAGTAGTATTTTACCTTGTTGTAGATTTTGCTGTATCATTGTCAATTCTTAGATTAAATATATCCAAAAGAAATTGGTTCTGAGTTTTTATCAGAAAACTTGATGCTGAGGTCGCTTTTGTATGAACGAAAATTGAAAATGTAAGCAGAAATTTTCATTCCGATCCCTGAATATCATACGAATAGATAGTAGATCATTTGTGAAAATTATTATCAATTTTCAACTTCAAAATCATATGTAATCTATAATGATACACTGACCCATATTTCCATATTTATATAGAGTATCTAGTGTAGCTTACTGAAATTTGAAAATATTGGTAGTTATCTGACTTCACCATGGCATTATTTATAAAATATTAACAATGTTTGAGAGTAATTAAACATAAGTTATCAGTATTATGAATAGCTGAACTTGCCTACATACGTCTAGAGAAGGAAGTTCGTTCTAAAAATGAGGTAACTAATATTAATTTTATGTGAGGGATTGCCTGGTCGCCATGCGGTATCAACATCGCAAGTTTTTTTCTTGAAATTTATTGATCCAATGTAGTTTCTTTAATACTTCTTCAGCGTGCAAAATGAAGTCGTATTTAGTCGTACCTAATTATATCAATAAAGTAACTCAGTGATCTGAGTGATTGGGCAGTTTCCTGAAGAAAACCAACTAATAATATGTTTGGGAAATAAAATATTTTGTAATATATATATATATATATATATATATATATATATATTTATATATATATATATATGTATATATATATATATATATATATATATATATATATATAATATATAATATATAATATATATTGAATAACTCTGCAGTGATTAATTATATTAAAGCTTAAAAGAGTGAGTTCAAATATGAATTCATTTGCTTTTCAGTTGTTGTTGAAAATATAAGACTACTTCTTATCTTAAACCATTAGTTTTTATGTCTATAATATGTACACCATTACACACATACGAAAGTTTTGCAAAACCTGCTTCGTTTCATATACAATTTTATGAAAAACCTTTTGGAACTGTCTCGTATAAGTACGCAATTCTTTTATTTAATGAAAAATATCCGAATGTACCAGTTACGAGGAATGGATTAAAAAAATTGATAAAGAAATTCGATGAGACAGGATCTGGTAATGACAAAAAAAATCGAAATAGGCGTACTCTGAGAACGATGATGAATTCACCCCAAACATGTTAAGAAAAGCTTATAAAGAATTTAGAAATAGAGTGCAGAGATGTTTTGAGGTTGGTGGCGGCTATGTAAAATAGTTGTTTTCTTATTTAGTGTATATTTTTCCACATGTATTATTAGTTTTATTAATAATTATACTTAAAGTACTGTTTTTGGCGAAGTTTAATTCCCCTCTGCGATACCTCTCAAAAGCCTCTCAAAAGTATGATATGAAGTGGTAATTTATAAAATGTCTCTGGTTACATTAGATTCAGATTCAATCAAAACATCACAAAATTCTTTTCGCATTCCTTACAATTTTCTCACTACGGGACTGTGCTCTTTCTAGGTCTTCCGCATACCCTCAGTTCATAATGGCTTTCGTTGTTCTGCAAAGTAAGGTATGTGTGTGTAACCTACATCGTGTCAATGTTCTATTAACATAGAGTTCTAATCGATTCAGGAAATAATACACTGTGTTTGTTAATATATCTGTTGAAGATTCTACAGGCGCATTTAAATAGCTGCCATAAAATTGCCATTTCAGCCAAAGACCTGTCTGGGCTGTAGGTAGCTACAGTGATGTTGTTGTTATGTAATTGTCTGGGTAAATATTACAGCGCTGCAGGCAGAGATATTATTGTGTACTTTTCACACTGGTTTTATTATAGAAATGAGTATTGGAGTACACCGCACTGGATCTCTAGTTGTCGTAATAGTTTTATACTTCCACAAAGAATACCTAAAGTGCGATAACTATTATGAGGAACAGGTATAAATACTCGATTTCCGAATTTTAATATTATTGTGATAAAGACGAAACAACTAATTCCACCTACAGTAAAAATATAATTGTTGAATGAAGTTAAGAATTACACATTTAAATGAGAAAATAATATGTTTCACAGATGGGAATACCCTAAGAGAAAATGGGACTTATATTTTATATAGACAATAGAACCCCACAAAACTAGAGATTCTCGTACATTCTCCAAAATAGTCATATCACATATATTTAGGATTGTTTGTTTTTAAGTTTGTTAGGTTCATTTAAAATATCAGTTTGTGGTAACTTTCACTCTGTTTATGCCGGCGGTAATTGCCTTCATCAGCAAATATTTTAATCCCATATTGTGTGTAATTATTCTATTGTAAAACGTTGTATAAAAAATTTATTTTTTTATGAATCACGAGTAGAAATCACTTTCAATAAATATATCATGTAGCCTTTATTTTTTGAAGTTCATGTAATAATATGATACGTTTTAAAATAGAAAGTTTATACACATATTAGGCTAACACACAAGATGGAATTGAAATGTTTTCTGATTAAGTGAATTGCTGCCGAAACGCTAAAACACAATAAACAATGTGAACGTTAAAAACGAGTTGATTTGGTGAAAGAACCTACTAACCTCAAGAGCAAACCCTCCTAGAAAATGTAGAAGAAAAGTTATATATATATATATATTTATATATATATATATATATATATATATATATATATATATATATATATATATATATATATATATATATATATATATATATATATATATATATATATATATATATATATATATGTATATATATATATATATATATTATATATATATATATATATATATATATATAAATATAATATATATATATATATTTATATATATAAATATAATATATATATATATATATATATATATATATATACAGGGTGATTCATTAATATGTGTAAATATTTTAACGGAAGAATTTTGAGCTCGAAATATGAAGATCTAACCCAATTTGCTCATACAAAATGTTCTGTTTTAAATTGTTTGTTTATATTATAATAAATTGAAAAAAATACCTAATAATGTTTATTTTAGGTACTTCATGCAAACGTATGACAAAAAACACCGACATGACTCATACATAAAAATCGAAAGAATTGTGCAGCCATATGTTCAACGTTAAATATCTCGAAAAATAGTGACTCTAGCGTTACGAAAGAGTGCCTCTTTTACAGAGAAAATATTGGGGAATCGAAAAATTATACTAAAATGACAATTCTGCCAGTGGCGTAGAATTTAGGAAACGAGAACTCTTCCCGTGCCCCTGCCGTACGCCACTGGTGATAGCGAGAAAGTCTTCTTTACTATTATTTGATGTGTCCCAAACTACTTTAACTTACTACCAAATATCATAAAGAAATATCAAGCAGCATTAAAGTAATGAACAAAATTCATTTTTAATAATCTAACACCCTGTAAATCAGTAAGGAGAAATATTTTGTATGAACAATTTGGGTTATATCTTCATATTTTGAGCTCAAAATTCTCCCGTTAAAATATTTTCACATATTAATGAATAACTCTATATATATATATATATATATATATATATATATATATATATATATATATATATATATATATATATATATATATATATATATATATATATATATATATATATATACATATATCTTTGAAATATTAGTGCCTGTGTTGCATTGTTAGTCATTTATCTTTTTTTTTTCTAATAACTGGCCATTTGAGTTTGAAAATCGATTTCATTTAACAGTTACCGTTGTGTCATAAAAAACGTCCAAACTTTAGAGTTAAATTAAATAACTGCATGCTATTCAGTCCAATATCATTTTTTTTAAATCTCATGTAGTATATCGTATACCTAGATTGTGATAGATCATATTCGGACAAACTTGGCGAAAGATTAACAGCACCCAAATTACAGCACTACTGAAACAAACAAATAATGAAAATCATATAATTACAACTTAAATTGCACCACCATCTTAGAAATAGGAAAAGATATAATATGTAATTGTATGTAATTGAGTTGAGAGTCTGTATCTTACAGATACGACCCTCTGAAATGGCTTTGGCTATAATACACCATTGACCAACATATCAAACTGAATATCCTCTAGGATATTGAATAATATTATTTATAATTTCCAATATATACTACTTCTTAAAACATTAACATAAGGATACACAAAATGGTAAGATAAATTCAAACTTATCAAAACTTAAAATCATTCTCACTAATAAATTTAAATATATACCTATAGATATTTACATTATGGAGCGACAAGAGAAAGCACAAATTAAAAGGATGATTGATTTCAGTCAACATGCTAATTGAATTACATAGAACAGATATTCGTAAAAAGTTGAAAATCATATGTTCCAATGAAGAAAAGATATAAAATGCAGAGAAATTTTAGAAATGTTGCTTATTAGAAAAAATTCAACCATCAAATGGTAGGTACTTTGTGCCAAATATTTATACCAATAAAAATCTTAAAAATTCTGATTGTTTATTAATCATTATAAGGACTAATTATATAAATATATGAAACAATATATAGGTAACTTTCGATATGTCATGACAAATAACTTATATTTATTATATTTATTTTTAAGAGGGCATAGGTACAACTTTTTTTATGAATACGAAAAAAGGTATACTTGTGCCATCTTCAAAAATAAAAAACATAGTAATATATAATTGATCAAAGTTTCGATAATCATTGAAAATTACGAATTTTGTTTAAATTAATTGTTTCTGAGTTATATCATACATTGTATTAGAATGCAGTGCACATCGACATTCAGGTATTATGTCATAATATTAAAATTTCTAGAATTGTCTTTATTATGATATAATCCTTCACCTTTTTGCTACTATATGTCGAAATCCGCAATGAAGGGCTTCTTTCACAAATAGTGCAATTGCAACCTGTTTGGATTATTATGTTGCACATACAAATTCTTCTATTAGGTAAGGATTATGTTTAAGTTACATTACATTAGGTGTGAGACAGAACTAGTTCACAATTATTTCATCCTACTATGCCATAAGGATTTCGTAAGTATATCTTAGATCCTAATGAGAACTAATCAGATACAGTAGATAAGAAAAATAATATAATTGTATTAAATTAAACATAAAATTACATGAAAAAACAGATTACTTTTGTTGGTAGGTAATTATATCAACATTTATCGAATAAACAAATTTCATTATTCTCAGGAAATTTGGACATGCTCTATGCGATTATAACTATTTTTTGTAGGATGAATATATACCTACCGTTAAAAAAATCACTATATTATGTCGCATCAATAAGATAATTTGGAAATGTAACTTTCATGGAGTAGGTACACATATGGTTATTATTATAACCGATTCATTTAACTCCAATTACTTAAAAAGGTAGACGTTATCCCAATTCAATTAATTTTCTTTCTGGAGTGGTATCAGCATGGTTTCAAAATATAACTTTCACTGAGTAGGTATGCATATGCTAACTATTATTACCGATTTCTTCAAAACCAATTAGTTAAAATGTTAGACATTATCTGATCGCAATTAATTTTCTGTTTGAAGTCAACTATATGAAAAGCTTGAGAAGCAGAACTGATGCATCGTATATCCATCAATTTGTTACTCACTCTGTAAACTCGACGAGGAGATACCATTTTTGAAGCATGTATTGACTGGGGATGAAAAATTGTTCATTTAATATAATTTTGAAGAAAAATTTGGGAACTGCTATGAATTTCCGCCAAACAACGAGACGATAAATTGAGAAAGTATTGTTTCCAATTAGACGAATCAGAGACAGCAAATGAACAAAAAGTCCGAAATAGGTTTAGCTTGTCTGCGTTTCAATTCAAAATTGTCACGAACTAGTGAATACAATTAGCGGAGGTGGATGAATAAGTTGAAACTCCAAAAGGGCAGTTTCCTAATAATAGCCCAATTGAATTACCAATTTCCAACTCTCTATCTTACGTTGTAGAGGTGAGATCTGGTTTAAAAAACCGGTTTATAAAATTTGGGGAGCAAAATTATTATGACATTTATAAACCTTAAAAATTTTAAAGTTAATACTGTTGGATACAGTACAATATAGTTTATGAATTTCCCGGAAAATATTGAAAAGAGTAAACAAGTTCACACATTCAAATTTGGGTGATTTTGATGGCTTTCAAGTGCAAAAAGAAGGAACGAATATCATTTTCTTATGTTAAAGAAATAAAAATCTTTGTAATAAGATTTTCCTATATCTTTCAAGCAATACTGTGCGACACTTTCCACAAGAAACTTCTGCTTCTTCCGGTGCAAAACGCAGTTTTAATTTGCATCCAAGGAAGCTAAAGTTTGTACCTAGACGCGTTGTTTATTTATCAACAGATGACAAATTCGTCAATACAAATCATTTCTTTTATAGGCGTTGTCCGACTTGAATAAAAATTAGTACGAACTAGAATATCAAGCTTCTAAATGTGTCTAATAAAAAAAAATCAGTTGGCAATTCGATATAGTTTACGAGTTATCACGTCCAATTTAATATTTATATTTCCACTTAGTTTATTATCTATAACAGTTTAGGCAATCTTCCAAAGAAAATTTCAAACTGGTTCCGAATTAATAGGGACCAGTGAATCGGCTCACATAATATGTAGGTGGTAATATTCATAATTATGAATATTTCATGGTAATTTAAAGTTAGGTTTTTGTTTTAGTATGAGCTCAGATAAGAATTCTCAAAACATGAAATCGTATGAAATATATACATACATAGAAACAATGGAACTCATTCCTGTGGGTTAGGAACTTGGTCAAGGCTGCAAAATAATATGTACTTTTATGGCTTTGGTTGCACCAGAACAGGAGAAACCACTGACCTATCGATTAACAAGGGAATTCAGTTTCGAGTTATTCTACTTCGTAGTTGGGGCTACATATTTAAACATTTCTTGAAATCGATATATCGCCATAATTAACTTCCTGATCTCAATCGTTGCAAATTTCTTATTGGAACAATCGAATGTTGAGACCTGGAAAAAGCTTGTGAGAAATTTCTTATCACACCTCTTACACTAGAGAATGGAGCTAGGATCAAACGTAATGTAAGTTAAACAGTCTCAACCTGGGCGATATGGTTAGTTTCAGAGCCAGGTAATAAAATCAATGCATGAATTAAAAATTAGTTGGTATTTCTTCTTTTAACTTTAGAAATGTTCATTGAAATTTTATATTGAAGTTAGAATTAGGTATTTATCAGTAGTATTTTCACCGAAAGTAGGTAATAGACTATAGCCCTACTTTCAGGCGCGGAAGTATTTTTTCATCCGCCTTAGACATCCTAGACCACGATTTTCGAAAATTTTTTCATGTCTGATATATATATATATATATATATATATATATATATATATATATATTTATATATATATATATATATATATATATATATATATATATATATATATATATATATTTATATTTATATATATATTTATATATGTATATATATATATATATATATATATATATATATACGAGGTCGCTGATAGTGATATGTATGGAAACGGTCGATTATTTACTAAGGTAGGATAGCTAGCGAAAAATATATTGATAGAAAAGTTTTATTGTTTTTCAAAATCTATCACACTAAATAAAAATTAAGTAGGTATACAGGGTCAGTCAAAAAGTACTGAAGAAATAAAATTTCTTTTCCTTCAATAGAAGACCCTATATATTATAGCATATTTCAATTCTGTTCGAAATTATGAACAAAATTTACACAGCACATCATTTCCTAAACTCAACTGTTTTCGAGATATCGAATTTTGAAAATAACTTTTTACTACTCTCAAACTTACTAAAGAAAAAGCACGAAATGATGTATATTTATCATGAAAGTCACACAAGGTGGA
>JARQZK010003075.1:60000-107059 GCA_030704885.1 Cynegetis impunctata | reverse complement strand
ATCATATACATCACTGTTGTAGAGTAGATATTTTCATATCAGGAGGTACGTGTTTTGAGCGACAAATTTCTGCATTTTTCATCTAAGCGGTAAATTGTGTTTCCAATATCTTTGGTGGGATGGCGCTCTGGATTGTTATTCTCCTTTGTTACGACCACGATTTGTATTGGTGAACAATTAGGAATTTGTTAATTCACTCTGAAGAGATCTAATAAGATCGAAACAGCTGTATGCAGATTTTGAGTCGGGGTGACTTGACAATTTCTATAATTCACCGTTCGATTGTGAATGCAGATTTTGCGTTGCTGAATACGTATAACCAGCTTCCTTGGAAAGTTGTTCGATAATTTTTTAAATTATTAAAGAATTTTCCTTGTTCACTTTATGTAATGTATGAAATTGACCATGGTCGACTAGTATGTTTTTCATGATTTGATTGTTAAAAAATAATAAATCCAATGTTCATAAAGATAATAAATCAGGAGTTTATGAAATTAATTGTGGTGATTGTGATAAGTTTTACATTGGTAGAAATTTCACAAACACAGAACACAAACGAAGCTTTGTTAATCAGAAGTCGGATTCACATTATGCAAACCATTTAATCCAAAAAAATCACACATTCAATTTCGATTTTAAAATATTAAATACGTATAAAGTAAGGGAATTAAACTTAATTTTTTAGAATCATTACAGATAAATTAATACAAGCATTCCGGTCTCCTATTGAATAGCCAAATCGATCATACTTCAAGCCCCCTTCTTTTTTTTTCAAAATTACCGAACTACCTGACTAGCAGTTCAGAATTGGTTTTTCCTTTTCTAATAATTATTTGTAACTATCTTTGTATTTACCCCTTCTACATATTTTGTCATTTCTTGTTTTCGATATAACAGAGAATCATAGTTAGTTTGCCATTAGCATCTGAAGAAGGTGAAGTTCCACCGAAACGTGCGTCATGCGTTATTTCTTATAATAAATGTGTAAATTGTTATTTTTAACCATTGTTTTAATATAATAGTATATCGATTGACATAGGTTGTTATTTTTTGTCTCTAAATCAAAGTTATTATTTTTGTAATAAACTTCATATACATGATCAACGGGCTGTGGTTTACACGGTTGGGAATCAGTCCATTGCACATACGCGTGTTCGAATCCTAAGGATGTATTTATATCTACTGGGTAATGTGAATCATCAATTTTGTTAAAAAAAATTTAATTTCAATATGTCGATAATAGTTCCATTTTTCTCTTATCTTTTTTCCGATAGGGAAATGCATGGCTATGCAGGCAATGTAAATTGAACTGATATTTTCTTACGGAAAAAATTGTTGTCAGTTATTTATTAAAAAAGACTTATCTAGTAGTATCTATAGATAACAGGCTTACACACTATGATGTTTATTTTGAATTACATTACTTGGAATTTTGTGTATCATTGATAATTTTAATGAATATTCTCATTCTACACGTATGACAGTAGTAAACTAAATTCAATTATAAGAACACACTTCTAATAGAATCTTTGTATACCTATTATGTTGCCAAATCGGACGACATATATTTGGCTTCATTTATATTGAACTGACGTTTAGAGTAGGTACCTACAGATTATTTTTTATTGATTTTAGGCGCAAGATACTTGTTTTCTCTATATTATGATCGTAATGACAGGTCATTGATATAATCACTACTGTTTGTTGTTTCTTTATATATTAACTTCAGGAAATGCAGAAAGCATTAATGAGAAGCTGTAATAGTTATTTAAGTAGAAGTTTCACACACACAAAATTGATTTGACCTTTCAAAAATTGAATAATACCATAAAATAAAATGATGTACCCGTTGTAGGGGTAATATGTCCTGAAAAAAATTATATTTTTTATTTAAAACCGTCAGAGTTATTCAAAAATTATTTGAAAATGACTATAGATTCATGAAATAAATCATATCATATATAGGCTCAAAATTTGCAAGGTTATATTTTATGAAATAATTATTAATCTCGGCAATTTATTTCGAACAGTATCACATATATGAATATATTTACAATTTTATTTCATAACTATTAACTCTTACATCGAAATGATTCCATGAAATTTATAAGCGATTTCATTCTTCATCGGTAAAAAGCTGATGTTATGAAAAATATAGTTCGAGCTAAACCACCAATTTCATGGAAATCAAACTGATAGTTTGTAGCTTTCTTCTCAATATCATTTAAATCGTTGGAAAATTTTACGAAATAGAACTATAATAAAGAGATAAGAAACCTGTGTAATAATTGGTTTTTGATCAGTTAAACGAAATACTTTTTTATGTTCAAGCACGCAACGCTAATGTTTCTTCAACGAAGTGGATATTATCAGCAGAGCTAAAAAAAAGTTTTATGGATATTTCACTATGCTGAAATTCGCGTGCCGTGCTTAAGAGCAAAATAAATTTGGTATGGTGATATAAATGTTTTCTCTTCTTGTGTAGTAGAGATGGAAGGACCATCTTTGGAGTAAGCGTGCTGACTTCGAATCCTGGGTTAGGTATGGATATTTGTGTATGTCTATGAGTTTCAGTAGTTTGAATAATCAATTAGTTGGGTAACGTACAATATTACCAAATCCATTGGCTATTCTGAACTGGCGTTAAACTGTAGGTATGAATGTTTCATTTCCTACTGCGAGTGTTCTTTTTTGGTATACTCCATATCTCATAAATTAACTCCAAGTTTTATGATGGAATAAACCCAAATATGTAATGCGAATTGAAAATGTCATTATGATAACTGAAATGAAGCACTCATTGAGATTTTATAAAGCTCTGTTGAAACCAAGCATCTATACTAATAATTAAAATATATCTTCCAAATTTCGAAAAAACCGAAATATCCTCTTTTTTTCTTATGAGCCTAAAGCCAATGCTATGCATCACACATCTACTCATTTTTAATAGAACCACTGAAAGTTTAACCGTAGGAGATGGTGGGGAATACCGCGCACGGGGCAATATTGCTCATCTGTGCTAGGGCTCTGTAATGGCACTATCCAAAATTTTGATAGTGTAGCGCTCTAGTGTCCCACACCTTAACGACGCTGCATTATTGCACATAGTGCTTATTTCAACCACGTGTTGGCAGTCGGCTTTTGTTTGTTTAGCGTACTCTTGCTATAACTTTTTTCCACATGAAATAAGTAATGAAACTAAATGTTATTAGTATTTTTTCATTTGTGTTAGATCTGCAGTACCGTAGAACGGGGCTAAATTGGAAATGCGGGGATATTTTAGAATTCTTAACCTGTAACTTCATCTGGCAATCCTGTTTAGGTACAACACAATTCCGCGTAAATTACACTGTAATAGTATAGTACATAACCTTACTTATTCAGACTTTAGTTGATTTCAGTATTCGTAATAAGCGTGGTAATGGTCTGTTAGACATTGAAAGTGAGGCGGAAAATCAACCAATATTTGAGCCTGTCAAACTTTCAGTGCTAGTGCATTGTGGGTGAGAGTTATAGCAGTTAAGTTTTATATAAAAAATGGTGTTGATGTTAGTATCATTGTGCAAAAAAGTTATAAACATTATGCTACCCCAAAATTTTCTATAGTCCTTTTTGAAGATCGGGGCTATTCTGGATGGCGTTTTTATAATCATTCCAAAATATCCCCGGTCTTCTAAAATCACCCCATTCTTTAAATTATCAATGCTATATACCTTTTATTATTCTTGATTTAAAAATGTATGTTTTCCAATTTAACCCCATATACGAGGTAACTATAATTAATGCGTTATTCTTACCGATTCTAAAATATCCCCGACCCACGAGGCTATTTTAGACGGGCCTAAAACAATTTTTTTTCAGCACCCTGTAAGAATGGGGACCTATTTATCATAAAATAATATTTGTTCGTATATAAACCTATCCAAAAAGCATATCAAAATAGATTATTTTTAATTACTCTTTCTGCAATATCAAAAATAATGAAAAAAAAGTCTACAATAGCCCCGTTCTACGGTATCTTTGTTGTTATTTGAGCGAATTTTCGAAGAAAATGACAGTTTACTTTTTCTAAATGAGCGATTATTTCTTGTTGGTTACCTGTGGGGCTATACCGCGCGGTTATGCGCGATATTCACCCTCATTAGATCATAAGTTAAAATCTTATACCTTCAACATTTCCGTATCGACACTCCGAGGCAATAAGAAATTATCAGGAGGTAGTTTAGATAGAAAAGGTACATTCTCTGCACAACAAGAACAAAATTTAGTAAATCATTTGATGAAATTGGAAATTTATTTTTTGGGTGGACCCATTTGCTCTTAAAATAATAGCATACAATTTTGCAGTAAAAAATTAAATTATACAAACTTGATACGTATCATGCGGAAGAATACCACAGGAAACTTTTCTTGCATTTTTTTCATAAACAATTCACATCCAAAATTTAAAAGGGAATGCAGCAGCTTTAAATTTTTGTACCTGTGAAATACTTTTTCATTTGTTTCATTAAATACAATTAAAGTTTACTAATCATTGTTATTTTTTGTTTAAATTGAGTATTTCTTTATAGTTTTTATATTCATTTTTTTACGCGAAGTTTTCTCCAAACTATGCTCGGTTTTACCCCAAGGAAGAAGGAAAACAACACGAATACACCAGCTGATAAGTTTAAAAATTTCAGAAAATCAGAAGTCAAAATCTTAAATAAGAGCACAAGAATTTCATTATAACAAAATATTCGAGGTATTCAGACCTGTTTTATATTTTTCATAGTAGTGGTTGTGAAACTATTAAGAATTTCCCCTAGGTGCGCGGTATTTTCCCACTTTCCCATACACAAATATCCATATTGAACCCAGAATTCGAACCCAGCACGCCAGCTTCACGGACGGTCACTCAACCTCTTCTGCACAAGGCGTAAGTAATTAAAATATTTTGGAAGAACAAGGTTCCGAAGCTGAAACTTTTGCCGGCGATAATATTATTTTTGAAATCAGTTTTCAAATAAATTATAGAAGTTTTTCATAATTTTAAAGAAAAAGATTCCTGGTACTACTGGTAGCATTTCAATCAGAGAGATATATTTTTCCGAAATCCATTCTTCAGATTCTGGCATGTCATCACCCTTAAACATCCCATTAAATATATATATATATATATATATATATATATATATATATTATATATATATATATATATATATATATATATATATATATAATATATATATATATATATATATATATATATATATATATATATATATATATATATATATATATATATATATATAACTCGATTTTATTAAAAAGTTTACCGACACTGTTAAAAATATCAACATTTTAACAAAACAACTAAATACTCTAACAAACACATTACAACAAATACTTCCAAATGAAATTTTACTTAATTTATTACAACATGAAGAAATTAAAAACATTAATCTTAGTAAAATTAATAAAAACAGACACATCAAAAAATTGACCAAACTAACTTTTTAATAAAATCGAGTATTTTGAGATTCACCAAGCCTGTTATTGCTAATAATTATCAAAAAGTTAAAAATGGTTCACAGGAAACAACAATTTAAATAAATAATTATATATATATATATATATATATATATTATATATATATATATAATTATATATATATATATATATATATATATATATATATATTATATATATATATATATATATATATATATATATATATATATATATATATATATATATATATATATATAAATATGTTTCATTCAAGTATTCCAAAAATATTAATTTGATTAGTTGCATTTCATTCTGAACCCTAATCTTTTAATTTCTCCATCCAGTAAAAAAAATACACCTTTTCAAATTGTTTCAGAATAAATGAATATAAAATCCTACTCACCAATTCACATAGAAATATATTTCAACATAAGTGAGAGCACTTCCTATTCCAATTCACTAAAACTCAGTTTCGATAAATGCTTCCAATTATTTACTTTCCGCGTCATTCACACAATTCGAATACAGTCGCGTCAACCAGACTTCGGCGATTATTGAACAATGCAGCAGTTTGGGTTTGGTTGCTGCCACTGAATCCGATACCCAGGTCGCGAAGGGGGCCAAGTTATAGAGAGTGGTCAAATATTACGATGGCACGGTGATGTGGGTAGATGAACAAAATCATAAAAAATTTCCACAGGAGAATGCCTTGGAATATATCAACAAAATATTCAATTCCAAGTTTCTGTTATAACTTATAATGAAATGAATTATTAAACACTAAGTTTGGCTTAGCAAAAAATATCATGAATAATATCAGATCAGGAAATATAATATATTAGTCAAGTATTTGTTTATATCTTCGCTGCAACATTGTATTCTAATGATTGAATTAATGTTTCCTGAAAATTCAATAATAAGTCTTAATATTTCTTTCTTACTAAAGACATTGCCAGGATGGTGTTTCTGTATGTAAATTAAAGTACAATTATTTATGAGGTGAATATAAAAGAACTAGACTTGACAGTTATTCAATATAAATATATATATATATATATATATATATATATATATATATATATATATATATATATATATATATATATATATATATATATATATATATATATATATATATATATATATATATATATAATTATTTATTCGAATTGTTGTTGCCTGTGAACTATTTCTAATCTCTTGATAATTATTAGCAATAACAGGCTTGTTGAATCTTAAAAAATTCGATTTTATTAAAAAGTTGACGTTTCGCCACGACATTCGTGGCTTTATCAAAATTTTTGAAAAAATTGAAATTTCTTTGACATTTATTGATTTGAAAAATTGGTATAGAAAAAGACTACTATGTTTAAAAAAAAAAAATCGAGTTTTTTTAAGATTCACAAGCCTGTTATTGCTAATAATTATCAAGAGATTATATATATATATATATATATATATATATATATATATATATATATATATATATATATATATATATATATATATATATATATATATATATATATATATAAAACAAAAGCAAAATTATCGGTCTAGCCGCGCATATGTCGAAGCAGCCGTTGACACGTGTTTCGAACTCAGTAGTCATCATCAGAACGGCGTAGCCAAGCATGCGATGGAAAATCTGGAAATGAAACAGCAACAACAAGCAGAATCCTTTGCTTCGGAAGACAATCACACATTTGTGGTACATTGTTCGAACTCTCCGGTTTGGGAGATTTGGTCAAACTCTGACCACGGAAGCGATTAATGCCATCCGCGAGATCCTGGACCGTGGAAATAAACTACAAAGAGGAGATGTATCGCGGGGAAATAGTATATAAAACAAAAGCAAAATTATCGGTCTAGCCCGCATATGTCGAAGCAGCCGTTGACACGTGTTTCGGACTCATTGGTCCTCATCAGAACGGCGTAGCCAAGTATTCGAACAATGTTCCACAAATGTGTGATTGTCTTCCGAAGCAAAGGATTCTGCTTGTTGTTGCTGTTTCATTTCCAGGTTTTCCATCGCATACTTGGCTACGCCGTTCTGATGAGGACCAATGAGTCCGAAACACGTGTCAACGGCTGCTTCGACATATGCGGGCTAGACCGATAATTTTGCTTTTGGTTTATATAATATCTCCCCGCGATAAATCTCCTCATTGTATTTATATATATATATATATATATATGTATAATCAAGGCTTCACCCAGGATTGAGTTTCGGGGGGGGGGGGGTCTGAATCAAAATTTACCTCCTTAAATTTAAATAGAAAACGCAAATCCCGTATCCGGTAAATCATAATAGATCTTTTGGTTAACCGATAGTGACCAGTGGGCTCATTTTATAGTAGTAGAAGAGCTCATTTTACAATTATTATCTTAGTAATCTCAATTCTTTTGTTACTACAATAAATCTCGGGGGGCTGCAGCCCCATGGATCCCCCCCTGGGTGCGCCACTGTGTATAATATTATGTATTAATGAAGCTGAATCATTAGCATACATAACATACATATGTTTTACTGAAGAAATTTTCCTGATGCTTTTAAAATGGCAATATTCAAACGATTATATAAAAAAGAGTGTAAAGATGAATATAAAAACTATCGTCCAATTAGTATGCTATCATCATTCACAAAAATATTTGAAAAGATAATGGCATAGAAAATGATGTTTTCACAAAATATTAACACGGTTATACCAGAAATAAAAGCATTGATACTGCAACATAAGAATTAATCCAGTAAATAGTAAAGACACTGGAGACATTCTACTACCTTTTTTCTGGATATATATAAAGCCTTTGAATATATGGAATATTTTAAACTTGAGATGTGTGGAATTCTTAACAATCGGCTCAATTTGATCAAAAATTATTATATATAAATTATCATTATTATTATTGTGTTTATGGAGATAATTATTTTCTGACGTTCAGTATTTAACGTGTGCTACAATTCTACGAATTCATACTGTAGTATATATATATATATATTATATATATATATATATATATATATATATATATATATATATATATATATATATATATATATATTTATTTTTCACTTGTATATTATACGTTTATTTCACTTTGGATACGGTTGCTATAAACACACTCATTATGCCCTAGGCCATTATGCCCGCATTTGCGGGCATAATGAACAAATAAAATAGGATTCTATTGACTCAAACTATTAGAATTTGATGTACATTTATACTTGGCACTACGCAAAAAACTGTAAAAAGCTCTTTAGATGTTAGTCTAGCATTGTCTTTTAGTTGCATCAGTTTACATTCCACCATATTATTGTAACACTAACACTTGTGACCCCCTGGCGAATGAAAAAGGGTGGCCAAAGTTTCAGTTCTCATGGCTCAACCCCAATCAGCTAACTGATACTTACATGAATATAAATTTGAATTTGATTGTGCGTATGTAGCTTTGATTGCACCTAATGAGTATTTAAAATAATATACGAACTATTTTATTACCAAAGTTAAAAAAAGCCAACCAGTTTGATTTGTAAAAGTAATAAAAAATATAGGGAGTTTATTTCAAAAGCTGGTATCATTACACGCACACAGACATACGTGTTTCTATATAGCCGCTCCGGGTTGTCACGCACACGCATTTTCGGTTTTATTCTCTAATCTGAGTTTAATGCCATAAACTTAAGTACCAAAAGCAAACCAAGGGCCTCTTGACCGAATTTGCTACAGGCCCCACGCTGGCTTAACCCGGCACTGAGGATATGGTTTATTTGGGATTTAATGTCAGATCAATTTATTTTTTCCTGAATATACGAGTTAAATTGTTAAATTTTCTAGATGCCACTATTCATATGTTGAGCTGTTTCGAGAATAAATTAAGTTTTCAGGTCTAATTATGTACGATGAGAATTGCTAAGTATTAAATAACTGATACTATTGAATAAACTGAAAACAATAATCAATAACCAATTGTATCTTCAAAACAAATTACCTGATATTATTCCTATACTTGAAGAAATAATAATTCAAAAAACATAACCATAATACGCACAACTGACTCGCACGTGACTGTTACTGTTACCCATTTTTAGGCCTAGCATCTATTCGCCAAGTGTCAAAATATTAACATGGGAATAACAACTTTGTTCCAAAAGTGGCTCAATAATCTACCAGATAATTCTTTACGAATTTTCCAGACACTTTTGTTTCAAAGACTTGTGTCATATATGGAGATGGCGCATTTCTAAAACTTCGGGGAATTTTTCTGGTTTCTATATATGTAGGGGGTTGGTATGATGGAGTTTGTTACTCAATTGATAAAATTATTTCAAATTTTGTTTATATATAATGAAATCTGTTGCATGTATTCATTTGTATATATATTTTATGATAGTTAACAGAAAATTAAATTTTTCAATATTCTCATTGTTATATCCTTTTTGAATGTTTCAACCTTCTTGGGTACTATTAAATAGTACTATTTACCTGAGAAATATTTCTACTAAGATCACAAACTGGAAAGATGTCCAACAGAAACAGTTAAAATATCAACTATTGAGAATCGTATCGAGTCAACTTATGAAAGGAGAGAATACAAATATAGAAGAATAACGAAAAATTGGGGGTTGTTGAAACATCAAACAATTTCATCAAAAAAAAATTGTCAAGATAAACATCTCTGGATATGATTGCGCTGAAACGCAAGTGAGCATCAGGATTCCTAATATAATAGTAATGAAGCGGTGATCACACAATTGTTAGTGGTATAAGTCTAATAGGAAATTATACCAATATTATAATAGTCCTATAAATACTGGTTTCGAATTGTAGACATGAAATTGATATTTAAACTGTTTAAGTCTATGGAATAAGTGTAATAGTTTGTATGATACCAAATAGTGTTGGAAATTGAGTGAATAATTTAATATAATAAAGTAACAGTAAAAGAAAAATCCATATATCAAAATAAAAATAGTGAAACAGTTTTACATTATGCTCTATTATATTTATGTATGACAGATATAAGTTCGCTGGATCATTTTGTGTGAACTTCATATTACCTTATGAAATACCTACTGAATACCAATAAAATAATTCTTTCTTCAATTTATTTATTATACATATTATTTTATTTCGCTTTCTTCTGGAAAAAATATATGAATATTCAGAGTGTCCCAAATGGATGTCCAAACGAAACGAGTTGATAGTGGAGATCATTCCAAACAAAATAATCATGAATATTATTATCCGGTTGTAAATGGTTTAAAAGTTATTGCCATTTTAATTTTTTCTTTAAATCCGTGATATACTAAAATTAACAGCAAGTTATTTATTTAGGTAATTGCTATTTGTTGCGAGCATGACCCTGAAAATTTGTATCATTCGTTTAATATCAATTGTCAGCACATTGTATGAAAATCGTCATTAAACAGGTAACTTGTGATAGTTGTTCATTTTTTGTGGTCCATTTGTTTTATATCAGCTTGACTTCAACAAAAGCAATTAATTTGTTTGTTAAACTCAAATATATTGAAAAATTATTTTTTTGTAGCTAGGTACCTACTATAAGCAACAATTATGCATAAAATTAATACTTATGAAATGTTAATTTTATACTGAGTTTAATTATTTTTTTCTAGTTGTTTAAAAATAATAACATTGTTTTCAAAGTGCTGAACAGATTCCGTCGTTTCACTATTTGATAGTTGATCATAATGAAACTATCAAAAATTTATAAATGAGATATATAAAATGTGCATAGCCGCTGATTTAAACTTTCTTTCATCTTCAGATACTTGTTAAGATTTAAGGTCTAGTCTCAACAAGCATATGAAAATGAATGAAAGTGCAGTAATGCAAATATTATATTTTTGATAGTGAAGAGATAGTGAATTTAGGCATTGTGTTTCAACCTTATGTAAAATTCTCCAAACATTATATTTCTTGAAATAATACATATTTATATTAAATATTTTCTTTCATATTTCTCGAACGCCATGAACTTTATACTAATATATCATAGACTGTTTTTTATTTTAAAGTTCGTGTAATTTCATTAATAACATAAGAAAATATTTTATGGCTTAGCATATCATTAAATTTTCAATAGAAGTTGATATTTCAAAATTCATTGACATTAATTTCAAAATGAAACTACATGTAACGTACTTCCACGATTTCATTCATTTCATTAATAAAATGAATTTCTTTTGATATTTTATTGAAATTATATACTCAATATCAAACAAATTTGGAATATATCTGCTACTTTGAGGTGATCATCAAGATAAATTGAATCTGACCGTAACAGGGAAGAAATAGACTCTCGAATTAATTTTAGCTTATAAATAGCAAACAGCTGTTCAGAACGTTATCAGAACTATGAAGTTACACCATAAAAACTAGCCGACACTCCTTGATTTCTACTTTTCATAATGGAGACAAAGATCTAAGGTGGGCAAATACCACAATCAACTAGAAATCGAAATGAGTTTTTCACATCCATATATCGAATTAATCTAGTTTTACGGAATAGACGTACTGGCGTACTGCATTTTGCCTTAAGTACGTTGGTAATAGTTATTTATCTACAACCGTGCGTAAATTATGTTTTTACACACCCATATTAGTGCGGTAACTATTACTTTAACGCACTAGTGCGGTAAAAATCAGTTTAACGCACTAGTGCGGTAAAAATCATTTTAACGCACTAGAGCGGTAAAAAATTATTAAACAAATTAATACATCTTCATTAATGTTATCCACTTTTTTATGGGAGCACCATTCGATTAACATATCATAGGCCTTTTCGTAGCGAATTCCGGATTTCTGTGGTAGCAAGTTCGCCGTAGCAGCTTCAACTAGCCGTGAAATATCCATATTTTCGACTGACATTTTGACTGACAACTTCAAAGTGGCGTTGCTTTTTTTGTCGCTATGACATCCTAATTTTAGTAAAGTTAAAACATTGCTGTTGACCAAGTTGGGAAATTTTAGACTATAATTAATTTGTATTTGATCAAAACGAACGGTTGTAAATCAAATAGTATACATAACTCGCGTGGTAAAGGTTTTTAGCACACTTAAGTGAATGAAAAGACTCGCCTGCGGCTCGTTTTTCAAACTTCACTTAGCGTGTGCTAAAAACCTAGTTATCACACTTATTATGTAATATACTAGTATGTTCCAAGTGCGTTATATAGATTCTCACGCCCGGAGGGAAATAAAATCTTGTATGCACCACGTAATGTGTAATGTGTAATTGACTGTGGTCAACAAGTATGTTTTTCATGATTTGATTGTTGTATTTTGCGTATTACGCTGGTAGTATTTTCGGAGCGCGCTCTCGTGTGTATATCCAAAAGTTTCAAATCACTATGTTAGTGTGCCTTGGAATCATATACGCCACTGTTATAGAGTTGATATCTTCATATCAGGAGGTACGTGTTAGGTCTGGGTTGTTATCCAGACAGTGTTACCGACCACGATTTGTATTGGGGAACAATTAGAAATTTGTTAACCCACTCCGCGTCAAATAATCTGCACCGATGAGAACTAATAAGATCGAAACACCTGTATACAGGTTTTGAGTCGGGGTGATTTGACGATTTCTATAATTCACCTTTGATTGTGAATGCAGACTTTGCGTTGCGGAATAAGCAACCAGCTCTCTTGGAAAGTTGTTTGATAATTTTTTAAATTATCAAAGAACTTTATTTGTTCACTTTATGTAATATACTAGATAAATATTTCATTTCACTTTTTTTGATGTGAATTGAAATATGATTCTTCCTTATTTCATTTTATATTTTGAATGTTATTTCTGTGGATGTTTATTTCAATAATTTCATTTCAGTCGAGATGATTTGAGATATTCAATTGTTCATTATTGACTGTAGTTTTTCATTTCAATTACAAAATGAGAAAGATACTGTCGAACATCATTCTTTGTTAATTGCATTGAAATATATCAGATATCTACCAAATTTGTGACACAAACTGAAATAGGGTCATTTATGTTTCGAATATAATAATAAGTAGATATAAATGAATTAATTTCAATCGAACTAATTAATTTCTACTCAATGACAAATAAAGCCTGTATTAAACAAACAGCAGATTTCTTTAACTCAGAAATAATGAAGCAGAATTAAAAATAGTGATAAGGCTAACACTTACCACTGACAACACAGATGCCTTTTACCTGGTCCCAATTATTCTAATGCTTCCTAGATTCTTGCATATATAACTAAAATCAACATTTTTGCTCACTTACAAATCAAGGATGAAATGAGTAAAATGTTTTCCTGAAATATTATATTTTGTATAATTTTATCATATTTTACAGGCATTTGTTCTTGTTCCTCTCTCAATATGGCAGACATGATAAATTCTGATTTTATTGAATAATTTTCATATCCACTGAAATTGCGAAATTCAAGATATTGCTTCTAAACAGTTAATTTAATTCGATAAAATTTTGTTATACCATTTCGTAAAAAAACCATCTTCCTTAGCTTTTTTCTCGATACAAGCATATTCTCCTCTTATCAATAATTTCCTTTAATTTGATTCGGAATATTTATTCCTGTTTTATTATATCCTTATAAAAATAAAGGAAACGAATGAAACAATTTCAAAATTATTTACATGATTCGAATCGAGGTTAACATGTTATAGTTATGGTAGACCAAAAAACTTGTTATTATTGTACGCTGTATTTGGTTTCCATCGATATATATATATATATATATATATACATATTTATATATATATATATATATATATATATATATATAAATATACATATATATATATATATATATATATATATATATATATGTATAATATATATATATATATATATATATATATATATATATATATATAATATATATATATATATATATATATATATATATATATATATATATATATATATATATATATATATATATATATATATATATATATATATATATATATATATATATATATATATATATATATATATATATATATATATATATATATATATATATATATATATATATATATATATATATATATATATATATATATATAATATGTATCCTCTTATATAAGTTTTAGATGAAAAGTATAAATGAAGATGAATTGCCACCCACCTGGGAATTGCGTAACGTATCTGAAATATTGAAAAATTTATGTTCATATTTTTGGAACTCAAATGAATTTGCCAATACGAAATGATTTCCTAGAATAATTACTCTTATTTTCGAACGATATATTTCCTAGTTAATAAACAGTGACCGCAGTCACATTCATCTTATCCCAAAAGGACATAAGGAAGTTTTTCTTCACATAAAATTGAGAAAAATAATTTCTAATTAGCTTTCACGTAAATTAACTGAATTCCGTTCAAAATGTCTTCCTTAAATAATGAATGTCTCCCAGTGATAACAAACAATTCTTCAAGAGTTTTCTAGATTAAATGTCTTTCAGTCTCAATTTTTATACTAATTATTATACTTCCTATTTATGCTGTTTGTTAGAATTGAAAAGTATATCTCATCTTAGATAAAAAATTAGCCTCCAGCGGATTTTTGGGAGGCGACATGGAGAAAATTAAATTACAGGGAGGGATGTACGTGGATTTTGATGCTAAGGAAGTGGCATTTTGTGGTATAATCATTTTTCTCACATCGCTCCCATTTTTAGGGTTTCGTACCCAAGAGGTAAAAATGAAACCCTATTACTTCACTGTCTGTCGTTCCGTCTGTGTGTCCGTCTGTGCGTCCGTCAGCCTGTCGCCAGGCTGTATCTCAAGAAGCGCGATAGCTAGACAGTTGAATTTTACAAATTAGAGAGATATCGGTAAACCAAATAACGCCAGGCAGTATTAGAGCATACGTATTTTGACATTTAACCTATGCGCGATTCGATTCTTAACGCAACGTCCCTAAATAACGTTACCGCCAGCCCTAATTGACAGACGGTATTTGAAATAGCGCCTAACAAATTGACATGCCGGGCATGCGCATCGTTTTTTTTCAAAGTTTAAGGTTACTACCAATATGAACTTACGACTATTTTAATTTCTTCATTTGATTTTTAAGTAATGGTGAATTAATAAAATACAAACGCTGATATTTGTAGAGCGTGATACAATCTGTAAATTTCTCAAACTTAAACAAAAATTTACAGTCTTCATCTGGAACTTCCTCTAATGAAAAACGCTGTTGGGCATCAATATCTTGTTGATCCCTTATAACGTTCATCAAAATAGCGGCTTCAATTTCTTGATCATTTCCACCACCAATAATTATCACTTCACGATCTTCATCCATTGCGGAGATTCTAGTGGAAGTTAGGAAAAAGGATAGAAAATAAAATGAATCTATATAACAAATATAATTTTTGTTTTTAATTGGAACAACAATAACTTAAAAAACCCCGGATATGGCTAAGGCAAACGCACAAATTCAACTAAAAACATAAAAACTGACAAGACAAACAAAAGACAACATAAGACTAAAGCATAAAGCTAGGTTAAGTCACATTTTCGAATAGCGCGGGTTCGATGAATTAGGGCAAAGTAAAACATCGCTACCGATAACTGTTAAATAAAACTAAAATACCGCTTGACGTAAAACCAATACGGCAGGATTTCTTACGGGGCATTGCAGACTCAAAGAACACCTAAGGAAGCTAGGTTTAGAGGGAGACAGCACCTGCAGATTCTGCAAGGAACGTCCAGAAACACCCCACCATATACTGATGGAGTTCTATGCTGTGCATCAACTCAAAGATGGTTTGTGAATGCCTAGACAAACTAAACGATCTGGGCAGGAACAACAAAGTGGTCCTCCTCTGGGTGCCGGGGCACGTCGGAGTGAAGGGTAATGAACAAGCAGACACCCTGGCACGAAAGGGTGCGTCAACGCCATTAATCGGGCCAGAGCCTTTCTGCGGACTTGGAAAATCTTACTTCCAAGAAGAACTCAATAAAGCTGAAGAAACAATGAGAGCAACATACTGGCAAAGACTTCCTGGACTGAGGCAGGCCAAAGTTCTCCTCGGAAAGTTCAACCGAGTAAGATCGAAGACACTGATTAACCTCAGCAAAACTAGTCTGAAGACAATCACAGGATTTCTTACGGGGCATTGCAGACTCAGAGAACACCTAAGGAAGCTAGGTTTAGAGGGGGACAGCACCTGCAGATTCTGCAAGGAACGTCCAGAAACACCTCACCATATACTGATAGAGTGCTATGCTGTGCACCATGAAAGACTGAACACACTGGGATCATACCAGCTGACTGTAGAAGAAATACCACGAATAGACCCCCTTAAAATCCTCAAATTCCTGAAGGTATTGAGGCTTGAGGGGCTGCTGTAAAACGAGAACACATCGAGAAGCAGAAGAAGATGGGGCACAATAGATCTAATAAGGTCGCAGCGCATCGGTCACCATCCAAACCTACCAATACCAATACGGCAGGACGATAATAACGTTCACAGGCGCTATTCGTTTTACCGATATCTCTCTATTATGTATTTTTGTTGCCGCTATATAAACAACAAATACTAAAAACAAAATAAAATAAATATTTAAGCTACCATACAACAAAAAAAGCGATAAATTTTTTACGACGATTGAGTTGATTCTAGAGAAATGCACTAGCGGTTTGATCTATTTTGCCCAACCACACCCATTTGAATATAGATATTTCATGTTTTTCGTGGTTTTTGAAGTTTTGTGCACCTCTACAGCTTCTTCCGTTTGAGTTAATCCGTTGAAATTTGATATGTGGGTTGAGTTGATGTAAGTGAACGGGGGCCGGATTACATCGCCACACGACAGTACAGCAGCAAGGTCGGTGTTGCCACGTTGTAATATGAATATAAATGCCGAACTGAATAAGATGCATATGAATTTGACAAAGATGTTTGATTTGACATAAGTTAGGTTATATTATTGATTCTCATAATTTTAATAATATAAGGAAACGTCCGAGCAACGATTTCTATATGCAAATTGCTGTACTGAATAAGATACAACTGTGAAAAATATTATTATGGAAATAAAACTCTAATTCATGGAAAATCATAGCCAATTACTAATACAGATAAATGTAACAATTGGCCTAAAAACTTTCAAGTCCTCCTGATAAGAAAGACGATGTATTGTTGTCCACATAATAAACAGAATGAATAAAAGCAAGTAGTGTGAAGCACCGAACAAGAATATATGTTCAAAAAATGGGGTATTACAATCTTTTCATGTAATAAGTAATTGAAATATGAAAGAAATCATAAATTCAATCATATAATGGAAATTAGAACCTGATATTGTTAATAACTGGAAATTACCATATAACCTTTACAACTTTCAAGTAATGCTGATGAAAAGAATGAACAGAATGAATAAAAGCAAGTAGTCTGAAGCACGGAACCAGAATATGTGTTCATACTAATATCTAAATTGTTAAAACATAATTTTTTTTCCTCCTGACTAATCTATATGTTGTTTTCCTTTTCATAAACATCATAACCATAACCTAAAGAATGTAAATATTTGAACATTTCACTAGCTCAGGAAAGTTACGGAAGTCTGGCAGCACTGCATGCGCATTTCGTTTTGTGAGTATGAAGGCGCATAAATCCTTCTTTGCTGCTGTACTGTCGCGCTGCGATCTAAGACCGTACTCAAGTGAACTGTACACTGGCGATTCATTTCTCTTGATATTTATGTTGAAATTTTCCTTGAATCGTTTTGGCGGATTTTTCGAGCATAATAGCATATCTATAGCCACTTCAAATTCAGTTACAAAGCTTAAAGTTTAGATATGTGAACTACGTGGTAGAGAGGTGCTATTTGGATGTTCCAAATTTTTTCTCCCAGCGCCTCTATTTTTATGAAGAAATTTTTTGCTTTTTTGTAGGTTTTCAAGCTTTTTGCATGTCTGCAACCCCAGTAACTTAAAACCGTTTCAGAAACTTCAGAAATAAACATGAAATTCGTATTATTTCTAGCAAAACTGTTAATATATTATAAAATATATGTAGAAATTCCTTAAGAGGTATCTTGAAAAAAATACAATTTATTATGCTTACCATATTTCAATAGGTATCGGATAGTCGTTTAACAGTTCCTTCCTTCGTTGTGAAGTGCTAATCGGTTAGTGTGGTGGATGCGCTTTCTTTGTAATATGGTGGATACATTTTTGTGCCATTTTCGGAAACTAGAAAGATTAGTACTTTGAGTATAAAACATTCAGTGAAATAAAAAAACTTCCTTAATTTATTAATATAAATGCTTATTCGGCATTTCAAAAATAATCTGTTGGTATTAAAATTCCACAAAAATGATAATAATAAAATTTTCATATGATACCTAGCTTATGTTTTATGTAACTGTAAATATAATAATATTAACGTATCTGTAGTCTATACGGCATTCTGTTAGGGAGTACAGCATTTGTTGTTGATTTACCATATCAAATGCCTTTTCATAATCAACAAAGACGAGAACCAGGGGTTTGTTGAATTCAATGCATTTCTTGATAAGAGCCTTAATAACTTGGAGATGGTAGTTTGTGCCAAATCCCGATCGAAAACCTGCTTGTTCGCGTGGCTGGTAGAAGTCCAATTTGTTTGTGATTCGCTTAGTAATTATTCGTTAATATTATTAAAAACGTCTATGAAAATGCCAAGGCTTGCATAAAACTGCATGACTATAAGGAGGATTTTCCCATTGAAAGAGGTGTGAGAAAGGGTGATGTTATATCTCCTAAACTTTTTACGACCCTATTGGAATACATGTTTAAAAAGATCAATTTTGAGGCTATGGGACTAAACATCAATGGCGAGAGACTAAACCACCTGAGATTTGCCGACGATATCGTCTTGGCTACGGACAGAATTGATGAGGCAAGGGAGATGCTAGGCGATTGAATGATGTTTCGGAAACGGCAGGTTTAAAAATCAACTTTAGCAAGACCCAGTTCATGACCAACTTGGTAGTGAGCGAACAAATTTCCCTAGGTTCAAATCAAATGGAACAAGTAGTCTCATATAAATATCTAGGACATGAAATTCTCATAGGCAGAGACAACCAAACAGCGCGAAGAATCGGCTTAAGTTGGGCAGCTTTTGGAAAGCTAAGCAACATTCTAAAGTCGGACATTCCAACCTGTCTAAAGAGAAAGGTCTTCAACCAGTGTGTGCTTCCTGTGCTAACGTATGGAGCAGAAACTTCAACACTAACAAAGAAAACCATAAATAAAATTCGCGTAGCACAGAGAGCCATGGAGAGAGCAATGCTGGGCATATCATTGAGGGACAGAGTCTCTAATATCACACTTCGCCAAATGACTGGAGTTACCGATGCAATTGAACGCATAACAACGTTAAAGTGGAACTGGGCCGGACACGTGGCGAGAATGATGGACGGACGGTGGACAAGACAAATTCTGGAGTGGAGACCGCGACAAGAGGCTTTTAGGAACAGAGGTCGCCCACCAACAAGATGGACCGACGATATTAAAAGAATAGAGCCAAATTGGATGAATGCAGCACAGCATCGAGGACGTTGGATTAGACTACGGGAGGCCTATGTTCAGCAGTGGGCGCAGTTGGGCTGAGTGATGATGATGATGATGAAATATAATAATAATCTAATTAACAATATGTTATCAAAAAGTAGTTTGGAAAGTTTTCTCTCAAATTTTCAATTCGGTTGAAATTTTTTCTATGTAGTGCAAGATCAACTTTTAGTTTTTTATCTAAAAGTATAATGATATATTCTGAATACTTTGCAGATAATTATTCATGAAGTTACGTCGAAGAAAAATATATATCCAATTATATTTTGAAATAATACAGCACTATCTAGAATGAAACAAAAGTATGACCAGTTTGTTCAACATAGTTAGTCTTGATCATCTTAGTCAATTTGGAGGTGATGAAATTATACACAAAGCTTGAATACCAGCAAAAAAGCACTATTTTCTAAATAAAATTTATTATAAATGAACTTGTAGTAGCAGTAAACATGCGCAAGAGCCGAAAACCCCTCAAAAACACTAGAAATATCAATATTTCACCATCTAACTCAATTCAGCGAAGGCCGTGGAGGCGCGAAAAACGTCAAACACCACGAAAAAACATCAAACGACACCTACAGAAACCGTTTCTTGAGCTCCATGCTTCTATCAGAATGCCCTAGAAAATCAAATGAATTTTGGATATGATGTTCATAATTAGTTTCCACATTTTTTGACACTGGTTTATGTTGATATATGCCTTATCATATAAATTATGTAATCCATTTTTCATGACAGATGAGGAGCAGACTTGCAAATTGCATATTGCCAATTTTTACAATTTTTCAGGGGAAGCAAAAAACGATCACAAAGAAACTAATCTTTACCAAAAAAAAAAAACTTGGTATATTTCAGAGTCATAAATTGTAGAAATCTTTAACTCCAACTTTCGTACAAGAAAGTTAAAAAACAACTAAAAAAAATCAGAAAAAAGGTTGGACCTTATGCACTTTGATTGTCTTCAGTGGTCGAAACGCGATCTGAATGTCAGAATTGAAATAAACTAAGAAAACTATGGTATTTTTATAAAATTTAACTATTAAAATATTATTTTGAAACAAAATATGTATGTCAATACCAAGAACAAAACTTAAAGATTATTTCATGGTAAAAAAAACTTTTTACACGAAGACGTTGTCATCAGTATCCACACACTCACATGATTCTGTATCCATCTCTTCCTCTTTATTAGAATCTAACTCATGATTGTTTGCCACAACTTTTTCAGCAAAGACTTCAGTTATCCATTTTAACTCCGGGTCTGTGTTGTACCATTCGTCTCCAGATAACTCAATGAGTAATTTTTTCAAGCTATCAAGTTTTTTTTGTTTTATTGCATGTCCTAGTGGTATTTCGGAAAGTGCAATTTCATCCAGATGTTTACGAGGCTTTAAAAGAGTTCGAAACTTTTTTGTGGGATCATGGGATCGATACAAAATTTCAGATTTCATCACAACTCCTGAAGACTTACCTTATTTAAGGATGATTCGTTTAATTGAACTAATTCCTACGACTTTTTTCAACCAATCTGACGCCTTTTTAATATTCACCAATGACCAGTCAGTTCCAAGTTTTCTAATTTCTCCCACTTTCGAGTAAAGTTTCCAATATTTTTCAGGAGTCTTTATAACTGCGTGGCGTCTTAAAATCTTTTCCACCCTCCCGAAAATTCAATCCGCAGGAAGATAGGAATGGCCACGCACCGGAAATGTTACCACTATTTTTTAATCGTTTTTGGAGCTAAGTTATTAAGCCGCAACATAAGCATGTGCAGAATGAAACTATTTTTATTTTGCCTCCCGCATCCATCGGCAAAGAGGCGATGAATTTCTGTATTTGGGAACAAATTAGTCTTTTCTAAAAAATTTATCAGAGCCGAAGCTATTTCTGCCTGATGCTCCATCCATGAATAAAAATCCTAACAAAATGCATTTTGTCCAATGTTTTTGGACAAAATGCATTTTGAATGTACAGGCTGTCCCATTTTCGATGTCCTTACGGGGTAACTCCCTTATTTTTAAAGATAGAGATTTGCGGTTTTCGCGAACGTTGGCTACTTTTTTGTGAATCTCACTATACCGTATACAAAATTTTCATAGCTTGCTTCATTTTTGAGATACAGGGCGAAGTTGAAAATATTGCATTTTGGTCCCCCTCCTGTATCACAGCTGTCTTTTAACTTATAGAAAAAGTAAAAACTGTTTTTCATACACTTTTTTACGTAGAATCCAGTGGCGTAGTCAGATTTTTGGAATGAGCTGTCATTGTTTAGATATAACCTAATGTTATAATTTTTTAAATGGAACACTCTGTATATTTTTCCATATTCAAAACATAAATGTTTTGCGCTTTTCAAAAATATATAATACTTATATAAAATTTCAAGTATTAGCCCTGTATTTAGATAATTTTCTTTTTTCTATGTCAAGTCAAGACAAATATCACTTTGATAGATCGTTCGACGCAGTAAACAAATATATCACTTCCATTTATATAAGTAAGAATGAAAAGTTTTCATTAAAAAATATTGTTCAATATACTTTATTACAATTTGACAAAACAATAAATTTAAACTAATGAAACACTATTCATCAACTATTATATACGCTCTGGACCTAATTAGTAGGTGGCTATGAAAAAAAAGCAAGTGCAGAATATTTATAGTTCCTGTCAAATTGTACAAATTTTTCTTACAATGGCGAATGATTATCCAATATATCAAAACTACGAAAATTTAGATATGGTTGGGATATATTACCAAGTTGGTTTAAATCCAAATCAAGCGATGGACCTCTATCTTGAAAGTTATTTACTATTACTCAGTTACTGGGTGTCAGTTAGATAATAAGATAGAAATTTTAAGTTTCCTTTTTCTGATCTTTTGAAAAGCCTAGAACAGAAAGTTATAGAAAAGAAAATGCCGAAAATGATGAAATTACTGTCCTCGCAAAGGTAGAAGAGAACAAAAATACTTGCAGAGAAATTGAAGATTCGGTTGGCATTCCAAGGGTTTCAAAGATATTAAAATATATATATATATATATATATATATATATATATATATATATTTATATATATATATATTTATATATTATATAATATATATATATATATATGTTATATATATATATATATATATATAATATATATATTATATATATATATATATATATATATATATATATATATATATATATATATATAGTATATATATATCCCCTACATATCCCAAGCTATACATCATCTGCACCCACGTGAAACTGAGAAGAGTATTGAGTTTTGTAGGTGGTATATTGTCCGATTTTGTTTCGTTTTTGGAGGAAGATTAGTCCACCGTATTTTCGACGGTAACTATTAAATTTTGGATGATTTTCTTCCTGAACTACTTGACGAAATTCCGTTGGCTCAATATAGAAAATATTTATCCTAATGAAAGATTCTAAAACCAGTGTATTGATAAAAATGACCCCATTAACTGGCAACCAAGGTCCCCTGACTTATCTATATTAGATTTCTTTATATGGGGCTACATAAAAAATAAAATAAACCACACGCGACACGAAAATCGAGATGCTCTGATGAATGCCACGAGAGAAGTTTTCGAAGTAATTTGAACTATATTTACAAAACATTTTCAACAGAAAAATAATAAAACTTTGTTTTGTAGCAGTGTTATATACAAGTTTCTATTTTTGTTATAATCATTAAATATATCTCTGTTTAGTAACTTATATTAAATAATATTTTTTTAATGAGTACTTTTCATTCTTACTTATATAAATGGAAGTGATATATTTGTTTACTGCGCCGAACGATCTATCAAAGTGATATTTGTCTTGACTTGACATAAAAAAAAAAGAAAATTATTTAAATACAGGGCTAATACTTGAAATTTTATATAAGTATTATATATTTTTGAAAAGCACAAAACAATTATGTTTTGAATATGGAAAAATATACAGTGCGTTCCATTTAAAAAATTATAACATTGGGTTATATCTAAACAATGACAGCTCATTCCAAAAATCTGACTACGCCACTGGATTCTACGTAAAAAAGTGTATAAAAAGCAGTTTTTACTTTTTCTATAAGTTGAAAGACAGCTGTGATACAGGAGGAGAACCAAAATACAATATTTTCAACTTCGCCCTGTATCGAAGCAAGCTATGAAAATTTTGTTTACGGTATCGTGAGATTAACAAAAAAGTAGCCAACGTTCGCAAAAACCGCAAATCTCTATCTTTAAAAATAAGCGAGTTACCCCGTAAGGACATCGAAAATGGGACAGCCTGTACAGTACGATTGGACTTAATTCAGTTTGTTTGTCTAGGTAGTTTATTCTATTTAATTACACAGGCATTCACTGCACTTTGACGGTCCATATGCTTGTAAAAAAGGTAGAGCTTAACCCAAAGAATGCAGCGACACATTTACCTCAAATATAGAAAATATGGACAAAATGCAATTTGCAAGTCTGCTCCTCAGATGTTGTTTTGTAAAAACAATATTATTATAACAGTCAGAGTTGATGTAATAAAAGTATTTCAGTTTCTTAGTTCTTTTCAAATTATCTCTCGAATTCAATTGGTTATGGGCCCAGATGAGGTATTAATGTAATGGTCTAGAAAACTATGGATGAGTTTTGTATAAGTCTTTTCCGAGGCTCCGATTTCAGTAACTGGAAGTTTCGAGTAGAAACGATTCTAGAAGAATATGACGTTTTGAAATGTATTACCGAACTTCGGCCAGAAAAAAACGATGAGAGAAAGATTTTTGATGAACAAGATAGTAAAGCTAAGCCAGTAATAGTCCAGTGTGTTGCTGATACGCATTTAGAATATGTTTGAGAGGGATACACAGCAAAAAAAATGGGATAAACTTGTGTCTATACATTCGAGAGAAGAGGGATCCCTAATAGACTTTTTCTGCTGAGGAATTTATTGACATTGAAATATGATGAGGGTATGTCAATGGAGACACATTTGGTAAAATTTGATGATTCCTTGAGATTTTGTTTAGGGCTTCCTCAACGGGTATGCGTGGGTAGAGTGATTTTATTTCTAGGCTTGCTAAAATGTCATTTTCCTCGAGGTGAATGTCTTTTATCATTCTGGTTAGATGTTCAGAGTTTTTCACGAACGATTGGGCAAGTTCAACTGTAGGTTGCATAATGCCGGCTAGGAATTTCTCGAGTTTTTGTGTCGGTGATCGAAATGCGCTGACTATTGGTCGGAGAGGGGCCTTAGGTTTATGAATTTTTGGCAATCCGTATAGTTTCGGGCATCTGCTTGATTTTTCCCTCGGTATTATCGATTTTTCGGTTTCTGGGTCCAGTTTAGCGGCTTTTATTTTTGTTTCAGTCGTTTTCTCTAAGTAGGTTGTTGGGTCTCTATTTGTTAGTTTGTACGATTCATCTTTGAGGATATCTAACATTTTATTCATGTAGTCCTTGGTGTCCATCACGACAGTCGCGTTACCTTTGTCAGCAGGTAAGATGGTTAATTCCCTGTTTTTCTTCAAAGATAAAAGTGCTTGATGTTCAGCCCGTGATTAATTTGGCTCTGGGATTTTATTCGTTTTCAGTATGCGCGTTACGTCTTGTCTTATTTGTTCGGCGTTTTCTTTTGGGATATGGCATAGGGCTGCTTCCACATTAGAGATTATATCTTCTACAGGGACAATTTTAGGGGTTACAGCATAATTGAAGCCTTTAGTTAGGACTGACTTTTCATGATCAGATAAATGATATTGTGAAATATTGTATACTATTTTATTTGTGTCTAAGGTTTTTATTGGTTGTTTACTGGAAAGTTGTTGTAGGGTCTCGAATTTCTTTTGATGTTTGTTTGTTTTTAGCTGGGTATCAGATTCTGTGCGCCAGAAGGATACTTTTTACAGTAGTGGCCGTATAGTCACCAGACGTACAGCAGCATTTGAAAATGCCAAATGAGATTTTGGCGAAACGTCGTGAAACAAACGGTGCTTCTCAGCGCCAACAAAACTTTCGAAAAAATCGGATTGAACCCCGGAATCTTCCTCAGATTCATTCCACCATCCGAGAAAACATACGATATAACATATATATATATATATATATATTTATATATATATATATATATTTATATATATATATATATATATATATATATATTTATATATATATATATATATATATATATATATATATATATATATTTATATATATATACATTATATATACATATATATATATATATTATATATATATATTTAATATATATATATATATATATATATATATATATATATATATATATATATATATATATATATATATATATATATATATATATATATATATATATATATATATATATACTAATATATATATATATTTATATATATATATATATATATAGGAAATGTAGGTATACACATTTTCTAACTGTTCAATTGAGATAGCAAGCCAACTTCTTCAACCTGTTAACATTTCCTCTCGAATAGTACGTAATGAGTAACTAAAGATGGCCACAGCTGCAAGAAATTTAATGAAACATAAGTAGCTTTTCTTTTTTTGATTTTTCAATTTTTCAAAATTCCATAAATTCCTCCTTAAATTAAATATTTGTGCCTATTATGTACATTAAGACATTAAGAAATGCTAGCTTGTATTTCACTACTAACACTACCAGAATCATTCAAAATAGTTGTAACCGCTATTGAAACTCTACCTTTGATTTTGTAAAAAATCAAATAACCCTTGATTTTGTAAAAGCACGGCTTTTGGATGAAGAAGCAAAAAGACGACATATGACTGTCCACGATGACAATCATGGTAGTGCTTTTGGTTCCAAGCTACATAATAGAAGAAATGAAGTACGATGTTTTGGATGCAATGAGGTTGGACATTGGCTTGATGAATGTCCTAACATAATGAAAAATCGTTTTTCAAAGAAACCTTGGCAGAGAAAGAAGCAAGCACATATGTCTAAAGATGCTGAATCAGAAAATTATGTAGAAGCAGCTGTAGTGTTTATGACACAAGGAGATTGTTTAATAGATACTTCGAGAAAATTATCATGGTGTGTGGATTCAGGAGCGTCTGATCATCTTGTCAACGATATTGAGTCGTTAAGAGGAGTACGGAAGCTGAAAAATCCTTTGAAAATAGGTGTTGCTAAAGCTGGTCAAGATTCAGAAGGTACACATGTAGGATATATGAGGGTATCAAATAATGTTGAAAGTGTTAAACGTATTTGTACAATTAATAATGTCATTTATGTACCCAATTTAAGAAAAAATCTTTTGTCAGTAGGTAGAATTGAAGAAAATCGCTACAAGGTGGTATTAAATAATAATGAAGTAAGCATATTGAAAAATAATGTGATTTTGGTAAGGGGTTTCAAAAAAAACTCACTATAAGAGATAATTTGAAAAGAACTAAGAAACTCAATAGTATATTATTTAACAAGCGGTAATGTAGGTCATAACTCACGCAGATGAAGTTTGCAGCACGAGCTGCAAGCGAGTGCTGTAATTCATCAAGTGAGTTATGACCATTACCGCAAGTTGAATACTATTCTTTATCTACGACTATAAAAATAAATACTAAGATACAAATACAAATTCACAATAACTAGGTAGTATTAACTCAATTTGAAAACATCAGAATTATTCAAGTGACATTAGCAGATGAGTGACAGTCGATCTTATTTGGGATCTTAGTAGACTATATAGTGAGTTTTAGCAGTGAGTTATTATTACTCACGCTGTTTGATAAAAGATACTATTAATTGCTAGAACGCAGTTGAATAATGAATATATTATTCAATAGGAGTAGATAATAGTATATTGTATAATTAGTGGGAAAAGCATAATATTCCCGAACGACTGTGATAATAACCTGACGAGGAGCGTAGCGACGAGTCTGGTAACACAGGAGTTTGGGAATATGCTTTTCCCACGAATTATACATACTATTTTTTCTCCGATCGTTGATTTACATTCAAAAAATTAATAAAAAAATATTTCATCCAAGATGTAATCAAGTAAGTTTAAATAGGTTTCTCTATGTTCATATTGAAATATAGAAGTGGTAACCATGGAAATTACTCTGTTATGACAAAAGTAAAATAATTTTAAAGCCGGTTTTGTTTGATTCGTTGTATTTTATAGGGAATTAAAAAAGAATTAATAAACATGAACACTGATAGTGATTATTTGTTGTCATGCACGGCTTCTGAACTAGTAGAAGCCGCGAACGCGGCTTCACTTAATTTACTTCCGGCGAAATCCAGAGAGAAGTATGAACTTGCGTACCAACGCTTCATGAATTTTTATAGAAAAAACAACAGTGTATCCTTTTCTGAGAATGTACTGATGGCGTATGTTGCTGAATTGGCTAGAACAATGAAATCTTCGACGTAGTGGGCACATTATTCCATGCTTCGATCAACTTTGTCTGTTAAAAATAATATTAATATTGCCCAGTACCAAAAACTGAGAGCACTTTTGAAACGTTAAGCTACAGGATACAAATTTAAATGTAAATATTAACAACAATTATAAAAATTAAAACCATACTTTGTTTCATTTTATTGTAATAATCCATTTGTTACATTACGCACGCTACAGCAGTGCGGTAAGAATATTACCGCACTGTTATTTTCTAATTGCTTAGCAACTACTCACTATTCCGGAATGTTGAACTTTGCGCATACAAAACAGGTCAAAATAGTGTCACTTTTCCCACGATCGGAGAAAAATACTTTTATTACATCAACTCTGACAGTTATAATAATATTGTTTTTACAAAAGAACATCTGTCATGAAAAATGGATTACATGATTTATATGATAAGGCATATATATCAACACTTCCACTTAATCCATGTTCATGATAAACCCAACTGAAGTGAAAAACTTTCAAAATAATATAAACGTAGACCCTTGAGTGAAAATGTCAGCAAGTTGGTTTTGCGACGAAATTATCTCAACAAACTTGAATCATGTGTTTATACGATTTTTGCCAAAAATAGATATTTTTGTTGTGCTTCAAGATACACCCCCGATAACCAAATTTCCGCTAACTCTGTCTGATGTGATCTGCTGTATATGACAATATGTACCGATCAGACATTACAAGAATCCCGAACCGAAAATTAGCTATTATTTCCGGGGAAAATAGGACTAACAATTATTTGGACATATTTCAAGTTTGATGCTGAAATAAATTTCTTCATTGGAAATTTCAACAAGATTCATTCAGATAAATTACTTTAAGGAATTAAAATACTAAAGATGCGCATCAGTAGAATGTTGGATTTTCACCTTCAAGAAAAAGATTTCCATCTCTAAATCTATGACCGTATTTGCGTCAGAAAGAAATGAACTAACTAACTCATCAGTAAGAGTAGACTTCGTACAGAAAAGAACATGTGAAAATCGATGAGACTATTAGTGTGTGTAGCTGGGTTTTCCGCCCTTTCTTGATAATCCGCTATCCATAAATTTTCACTAATGGCGTACAAGGCCGCTGGCTGTGAATGAGATAGGAGGAGGCCATCCCCGACTTAACCCCAAATTTTCAGACGGTCACCCCTGTGCAGTCTTTCAAGTATGATAAAGGAGAGAGGTACTCTACAAATCTTATGAAAAGATTCTTGCTTTCACGAAAACAACATAATTTTCATTTGATTTTTCGTTCATTCATACTTTTGGAAGAAATGAAATGACGATTGTTTTCTGAAGTTGGTAGATTGCCGCTAGCAGATAATTTTGAATTGTAAACTTCATTTCTAGTCGTCATATGATGATATGGAATTCAGCTTTAGTTAGGTACTTCATGCGGAAAATAAAATTTACTTAAATTTGATAAAGGGTTGGAGAATCAACTTAACCTAACCTAGATTTTAAAGTCAATTATGGTGCTCAAATAATAATTTTTCATGGATGAATTATACTGAATTAATTTTCCAAATTTGTTATTTAGAGAAAAATACTACTAATATACAAAAATTGTATTTTTGATATACCTACTACTATTTACAGTAGTTAGCCAGTTCAATCATTTTTGCAATATACTCGATTTTCCTGAATTACCTAGTTATCTATATTGATGAAACTTGAATACTTTTTTCCGTTTAAAATGTAACATTACCCAACATAGTAAACAATAGTGTTCTGTTGTAATTGGTTATCAGTGAGGTGAAGAAGAGGAGATTAGAAATGGGCATAGATTTAACGGCGTTTAATAAAGTTTTTTGTCCACGACTGTACTATAAATCATTCATTATACGTGTGCTTCCTGAAGTACAATTATACCTATTATTCACTAGTGTGTATAATGGTTTATTATACACTGCATGACGTCACACTCGAAACGTATGTCCAAACTTGAGACTATCATTCACATTGTTAGGATAGTATTGTTATTAGATTTATAGGTTTTATGTAACTAAGATAACTTTTAGGCAAATTATTAAACTAATATTTAATATAATGCCCAACTCATTGAATATTTACTCTAATAAATTATCTATTCCATTTTTATCAGAGTGAAAGAAAGGAATGGAATCGATGTCAAGTGAAATAGTTGACGTTTACGTGAGTATGCAGTTTTCAGTGAACACAGAAAATGTTATGTCAACGCTTTTGATAACTATTTTTATTGTTGAAAATGCAGATTATTACTTATTTTTTCGAGGAAGTCGTGGACAAAGTATAGTATTCTACTCGCACAAAATTACAGTTTTTCACTCGGGTGAATTGCGACACTCGCTTACAGCTCGTGTCGCAAACTTCACCCTCGTGAAAAATAGCAATCATTTTGTGCTCGTTGAATAATATACTATTATATTTAAAATAAACTGAACGGTATAAAATAGGTGATTATGTTCTTGACGCAAAGCACGGGATACGAATATGAGATATACGCAATATTGACTTTAAAATGCTTACGATACTGTTGAAAGAGAGAATCTCTACAATATCATGAATGACCTCAATATACCTGAAAAACTAATAAACCTCACCAAGATGACACTCGAAAATACAAGAACGAAAATATAAATTAACCAAAAAACCTCAGACAGCTTTGAGACAAATACCGCACTAAAACAAGGGGTTCCACTTTCCACTATGCTGTTCAATATAGTACTCGAATGGATAATAAGAAGAAGCGAACCTAAAAGAAGTGGGACACTGAAAACAAAAACAGTACCGCTGCTAGCGTATGCAGACGATGTTGTATTACTGTCAAATTCAGTAGGTGAACTAAAGAGTGCTTGTAAAGCTTTAATAGAAGCAGTAGGGGTAGTGAACCTGAGAGTTAACAAAGAAAAATCAAAATATATGAAAATGACAACACCACAAAGGAAAGGAACAATGAAAAATCTAGTAGTACAGTTGAAAGCACCGAGGACAGTGGATTTTGAGCAGGTTCAAAGTTATGTCTATCTGGGTACAATTATCCTTGATGATGGCGATGAGTAGAGGAATATAGAGGCGAGATTAATGAAAGGAAGTAAACAAGCAGAAACACTAAATAAAATAATAAGACCAAATAATGTATCAAGAAAAACAAAGTTACAACTTTATAAAACAGTTATAAGACCGACGGCTCTCTACGGAAGTGAAACATGGATATTTAATAAGAAAGAGGAAACTAAAATAGACATATGGGAGAGAAAAAATCTTAGGAGGATATTAGGAGGGAAAAAGGAGAAAGGAGTGTGGCTCAGAAGAACGAATGAGCAAGAACATAAGATCGAGAAGACTAGGATGACTAGGCCACATACAAAGGATGCCTGAGTCCAGAATGACAAGGAAAATGATAGATATAGATCTGGCAAGATCATGGAAAAGGGGAAGATCGAAGAAAAGATGGCATACTGAGGAGCAGGCAGATCTAGGAATGGAAGGAATTCAGGACTGGAAGACAAAAGCAAAGGACAGGAAGGCGTGGAAGAACATCATCACCAAGCTATGGGCCTAAAGGGCCTGTGTGTAACACCGTATATATATATATATATATATATATATATATATATATACCGTATATATATATATATATATGTATATATATATATATATATATATAAATATATATATATATATATATATATATATATATATATATATATATAATAATATATATATATATTATATATATTATATATATATATATGTATATATATATATATATATATATATATATATATATAAATATATATATATATATATATATAATATATATATATATATATATATATATATATATATATATATATATATATATATATATATATATATATATATTAAGTTCTTGATGCTACCTTCCTACATGAAATGAGGTAATGCTGATCTATATGAAATTTTAAGTTCAGTGGACCTAGGGTCTTATTTTTCTTGCTACAAATGTCTGCTAGTTTTCATACAGAGAGTTCCTGTGATCATGACGTATTTGCAATAGTAGAACGTACAACAAGATACACAATTGCACCATTTTTAGCGAGAAGAAATGGATTTTTTTGTTAACCGAATAACCTCAAACTTTCGAGGATAAATTTGATTGGTTAGCTCATTTTCCGCTAAAATGAATAAAATATCATTTTCTGGAAACATCTAATCTTATTCTCTTTCTACTTGATACCTATAAGCTTGTATTATAGACTAGCGACCCTTCCCGACTTCGCACGGATAATTTTATTTCACTGACTGGAGAACACCGCTAGACGCGTGCGATATAGGCACACGGCACTGGCACACCCCGCGCCCGCTGTCAACCGCGATGAAACGTACGGCGCGCCAGCCGCTATGCCTCTGCTTTTTAAATCTTTGATATCTTCTAAGATATCCATCGAATCTGAATTGGTTGGAGTTTATTCGAAATTGTGTAGGCAATGCTCCAGAATGATAGTCCATGTTCACCTTCCATCTCCGTAATATTGCAAGATATCGGCAACCACTAATACAAAATGTTGTATGTTTAAATGGGATGTGAACTTCTCGAGCATTCTAGATGCTTATTGGTTACGTTTTTATTCGATACTTGTTTCGCTGCTCGGATGGTAATGTTGCATTAACCCCGTATAATTGTTTAAGTATTTTTTCACTCATCATATCACCATTTAATGAATATAGTTCGCAATTTTTGTTGAAATAAGGTTTAAAGGATGATGGTTTTATGAGAGTGTTAGGACTGAAGAGTTCCATACAGAAGATAATCACCTCGGAAACAGATTTTGCTCAATTGTTGTAGTTTCTTCCTGTAAAAGCTGTATAATAAGTCACCTAAGCATTTTGTATGAATAGTCGATAAAATCGAATCAGAAATCAATCCAAAATTACATCGCATTACAGCAAAACAAGATCACCTAGAGTCGCAGTAGTGACAATATATGAGAATTTGTTCAGTGTAATTTCACTATAGAAACTGCAAAATTTTTATCAGATTCAACTCCATTAATATGTTTTCGTAATCCCATACTGTTATTTTGATTTAACGGTATTCAGATGACAATTGAAAAGTCAGTGTTAACGGCCGCCGGCCGTTATAATTTTATAACGACCGGTGGCCGTTAAGAAATCACTTGTTCAAATATTTATTTCAAAACATCATTCTGCTTACAATAACAACATTGAAATCTTGGTCCACATCGAGTTGGGAGAATAAACCTCTGATTTTCATTTCGCATAGGCTAATAATACATCTTCATTAACCACCTTTACATTCTTGCTTTTACGCCACATTTCGAAATTTTCATATTCTTTTTGATATCGCTTTTGAGTTATTTTCGGTAGTTAATCAACACTCGCTGCACTGCACATGATTCTCCCAATATTTCTAAAGGAATTTGATTTTGTTCCTCAACTTCATCCATGGTCGTCGTTAAAGCGAACTTGAGAACACAAAAAACTGACGTTGTTTATAAAACTGTCAAACTGTTCCATGACAACAGAGTGCACGACGTTGGGATTCTTCTTTATAATTGCGAGGTATGGGGTTTTTTCTTTCTTCGGAATCAAAATGTAACCTTTCAACGGGATTACGAAAAATGTTTAACGACACACGGCCGATACGCAAATAACGGATTCGGTTAGTTATAATCCTCGGCTGCGCCTCGGATTACAATATCCAACCTCATTCGTTATTTGCTACATATCGTCCTTGTTACGTTCATAACTATTTCATCATCTAAAGTCGCATTATATCAATAATATTTAATATATAAATTCAATTGCTTAGTACGAAATATTACCTTGATGATATTTCTCCTGAATAGAGAGAAATAGCATGCTAACAATTAATACTAGCATTGTAGTCTAATCTTCCCAATCTTATATTCCTATTATAAGTGGATAACCCGAAACTGCATGCAAACAAAAAGATCAAATTATGCCACACTTAACACGAAATTTATGAACCCTGTGCTCATTGCCAAGTCCTAAGGCGGAATATCTTCTAATAACAATAAACAACAAAAACGTAACTAAAAACTCCTTATAAGAGACACGAAACGTTGCAGCCACGTATGCGGATGTGAATTAAAGGGTTGATTACGGAATTCTGAGCGTTCTCGTTAAAGAAGGGATTAAAACAGCTATTTCGCTGCGCTAAAGGACACATAAACTCAGTAATTCTTAAATCCTCGTGCAGTGAAACTAGAAAAAATATATATGACAACAAACTTAAAATGTAACTAGGTTGTTTCAATTGTATTAATTTTGATATCGAATATTTTCGGAAAATTTGTATGAGAATTAAGTTGATGTGGCAATTGTTCAGGTGAATATCTCTAATACATAAATATCATTGTTACAACTTCTTTATACTGATACTGAATGGTCAATCATATTTATATAAAAATGCTTGAATTGGAAAATTAACATTTTTGTTTTTATTTATATATTTATGAAAAAATTTTATTTCTTTTTGTATTATGTTCTAGATGCACTAATATAAACTGGTTAACAGACAAGGTTTTGGTTGAGTGAGCAATGAGGAATATTGAATCAAATTATTCACTAAAAACTGAAATAATTTATTATCACAACCCGCCAAACTTGAAAATTAAAATTGTGTCTCTTCAAGGACTACATCTGTGTAACCAAGAAACTTATCGGAAAAGAAACGTTTTTTTACGTCTTAAGCGCCCCAAGGCAATTTCAACAAAGGGACGATTAGTCTGGATTCAATCTTCTTTAAGTCATATTCCGATGGTAGAACATTCCATAGGTTAGCTATTCGTTTCAGAAACGCCCTCAGATGGACCGATGTTCTGGCTGTGCACAGCGTATATTATCTGTATACTTTGTGTGATGAGTCAATTGTGCTTCTGGTGGAATACTGGAGGTAATGCTTGCAGAACGCCTGCGGTGATAAAATATGCGAAAAGACACATGTCGGCAACCTTCCCCCGTGTTCTAAATAATGAAGGGAAGCGGTTAATGACATTTCGTCTTTTAGACTCACTTCTAAATTGAATCAAGCAGATGCAAAGAGCGCTTTGGTGCAGATTTCCAAGCATGAGAGCAGTATTCCTATACTAGATGAACCTGAGCCTTACAAAGCAGCAATTGCTGCTTTGGGGTGCACTGCATTCTACGAAAAAGATAACTATGCTTCTGTGCAGCTGACTGGAACTGGTAGCTTGTGTCTAGGTAGCAATTAAAGCAAACAAATTATCTGATCCTCCCTCAGTGAGCAATGAATTGTAGATCTCTATTTATGTAATTACCTTGTCAATGGTCAGATATAGATGCAACGATAGGTCTTCTGTTGGTAGTAGTTGCTATTATAGTACTCTTGTCAGCGAAGCTAACAATTTTGTTCTCAGTAGAATTCAGGAAGTAGTTAATATTTACCATAAAAAGCATCAGTGACAAGATATACACTTATAGCACGCCGGCATTCATAGTATGCAAATCAAAGCTCACATTGCTTCTTATTATTTATTTTTAGTATAAATGTGAACTACCACAGAGTTGATTCATCGTCCATCGAATTTATATATATATAAATATATATATATATATATATATATATATATATATATATATATATATATATATATATATATATATATATATATATATTCTCTCTGTACATATTGGCATCTCCAGCGGGTCCCATCGAGTTAAATGAGCTGAAATTTGGTCCCTGGGATTGTTTTCGCTCCAGGAAGGTATTTCCAGGACTAGGCTGTGCTATATCCACAAAAAAAGAACCATCCAAGAATTGGTTATTTTAAGGACTGTTGCCGAATAAAGTTATTTGTGCATTAAACATAGGAAAACAAAAGTGATTGAATGAAATTGGCATTTACTTGGTGAAAGTTCATATAGGTTCAAATTTCGTATATTTCTTAATTACGTCAATCAAGAATTTTGATAATTTAACGGCTGGAGCTGTTATATATGAAACTACTGGTCTGATGATGATGATAGAAATATACGAAATTTGAACCCAAGTACGCCATTAAAAATTCAAACGAGTTGATCAAAAACATTCAAAATATTGTATTAACTCACAATTCAAAATTATTTTCTTTAGATGTGAACAATCTGTTTCCTAGCACTCCGCCTAATGAAACTGTAAATTTAATCAAAAATTTTCTTATTTCTAATAATGTTCATCCACTTATACAGTCAGATATTACTCATTTACTGGAAATTTGTTTAGAACAAAATTATTTCACTTTCAACAACGTGTGTTATAGTAACGAGGAAGGTTTGATTATGGGAAATCCCTTAAGCCCTTTGTTATCAGAAATCTTTATGAATAATTTAGAGAAAACTATTATGAACCACTTCAGCAGTAAATACTTTCTTTATTGGTATAGATACGTTGATGACGTCATTGTTTGCTACACTGGTACAGATAGACAATTGGATAATTTCATTACTTATATTAATTCCATACACCCTCGTATTAAATTTTCTCTAGAAACTGAAATGAATAATTCTATTAATTACTTAGATTTAACTATTACCAGAAAAAGCAACAAACACGAATTTTCAATTTTTCATAAACCATCTCATACAAATATCACAATTCATAACACATCACTACACCCTTTTTCACATAAATTAGCGGCTTATCATAGTATGATTCATAGACTTTTCAAAATTCCGGTGTCCGAAGCTAATTTTCGGAAGGAATTGCATATAATTAAACAAATGGCAGTAAATAATGGTTATTCACCTAATATGATTGACAGCCTCATTCAGAGGAAAAAATACAAAATGGCAATTTCAGAAATTTACCCACTTATATCCGAAAAAAGTACAGTATTTAACAGTTTAACATACTTGGGCAAAACTTCCGAAAACCTGAAATTGTTTTTTCAAAAACAAAATTTCATATAAAACCAATAATAGCATTGGAAAATTGATTAAAAACAACAAATCAAAAATTCATAGAGATGAACGTACTGGTGTTTATAAACTCGACTGTAACGATTGTGAAAAATTCTATATAGGACGTACAATTAGAAATTTCAAAACTCGAATACACGAACACCAACGTAGCTATATTAAGCAGAAAACTGACTCTAATTATGCGTGCCATCTTATTTAAGAAAACCATACCTTTAATCACAATTTGAAAATAGTCTCCATAAAACCAACTGTTGGGAATCCCTATACATCAATAAATATAAAAATTCCGGAAACCTAGTTAACGACCAGATTGAAGTAAACCCTTCTCCTCTCCTTAATCTGTTCAATGTAGGTACCTACTAATGGCTCTGAATGAATTGCTTATTGTTATTTAGTTTCTCTAGGAACCCCTCTGTTATATTCAATTTTCGTATAAATAGATTGATTTGTAATACTTACCATAGTTTAGTACGAGATGAAGTCAATGTTATGACGAAACGCGTTTACTCAATAGATTTCATTGCAACCTGTGAAAAGTTAGTTTTTTATTTCTTTATAAAGTTATAAAAAACAAAAGTGCTTTATATTTCCATATATATTTTAACTTCTGAATAATCAATACATATCAATTAATACTTTCTCACCAATGTTTATTCTGGAATTTCTATAATGAAGTTATAAATAAGGTTATGAATGCTATAATAGGATGATTAGATGCTGTTGTACTTTCGGGCGATTCCACATTTTATCTTTTCTTGGAGCGAATCGTTTAATTTCAAATTTGTCAATTGATTTGGTAGGAAAGCTTCCATTATTCTCCACTAGTATTTTACTAGCAGAACTTGAAATTTATTGTTTCTGAAGGATATTTGTTTTCTGAGCTTGGCCACTTTCCGTAATTGCTAAATGAAATGGTGGAATTACAAATCTACATTCAGTTTAAGTTAGTAGAATCGTAAACTAATTTTAAGGAAATTTACACCTAAAGTACTTTCATATCTAGGATGAAGAAAAATATTTATTTTGAAACGAATTTTTCTGATTCGTACATAGTGCAAAATTATATTGTCCAAAATTCCGTGAATTTCAAATTTGGTGGCGTACAAGTATATTTTATAGCCTTTTATGAATAAATGATGCCTCGGTCAGTCATCCTTCTCAACCTCTCATTAGAAACACAAGTATTGGAAAAATATACACCACTGTCATGAATTTTTGCATTAATTTTCAAATAAGTATTTCAGTCTATGAACTTTTTCAACTAAAATGAAATTTCAGTCAATGCATTTATACTTTCCGTTTGTTTTCTAATACTTGAAGAAGAATATACATCGAGGATTTCTCATAATATCAAACGAAAACAGTCAACGGAGGATATATACGATGGGGGAACAAATATTAACATCTTATAATTAAGGTGACTTAAAATGTTACATAGAAGGACAAAATCATGAAGAAAATACGAATTAAGAGGGGATATACTCAATTTAGAGGGTACCTGTGAAAATATTTTGGATTTAAACTTTATGTATTAAAACAATGGTTAAAAATAACAATTCACACATTTATTATGAGAAATAACGCATGACGCACGTTTCGGTGGAACTTCACCTTCTTCAGATGCTAATGGCAAACTAACTATGATTCTCTGTTATATCGAAAACAAGAAATGATAAATTATGTAGAAGGGGTAAATACAAAGATGGTTACAAATAATTATTAGAAAAGGAAAAACCAATTCTGAACTGCTAGTCAGGTAGTTCGGTAATTTTGAAAAGAAGGGGGCTTGAAGTATGATCGATTTGGCTATTCAATAGGAGACTGGAATGCTTGTATTTATTTATCTGCAATGATTCTAAAAAATTAAGTTTAATTCCCTTACTTTCAGCATTTAATATTTCAAAATCGAAATTGAATGTGCGATTTTCTTGGATTAAATGGTTTGCATAATGTGAATCCGACTTCTGATTAACAAAGCTACGTTTGTGTTCTGAAATTCTAGTTTGAAAACTTCTGAAAGTTCTACTAATGTAAAACTTATCACAATCGCCACAATTAATTTTATAAACTCCAGATTTATTATTTTTATGAACTTTGGATTTATTATTTTTTATATGATTTCCTAAATTATTACCGGTACGATAAGAAATGTTAATGTTGTGCTTAGATAAGAGAGATTTAAGTTTTTTACTTGAATTTCCGATGAAAGTGAGGCTGTTGTATTTGATATTATTTTTAGTAAGGGGGTACACATGGTTAATCGCATTTTCGAAAAACTTTTTATCTATCATATTGTCTATAATATTGGGATCATAATTATTATTTACGGCAATTTGTTTAATTATATTTTTCTCGATGTTAAAATTGACGTTTGAAAGTGGAATATTTACTAAACGATGTACCATACTATTGAAAGCTGCCATTTTGTGTTGGAAAGGATGTAGGGAAGTATTATGTATGACGCTGTCAGTGTGCGATGGTTTGCGAAAAATTGAAAAATTATGTTTGTTATCTACTCTTGTTATTTTCAAATCCAAATAGTTAATTGAGTTATCTTTTTCCATCTCTAAAGTGAATTTTATATTAGGGTGTAAAGTATTAATGAATGTTTGAAAGCAGTCTAGTTGTCTAAGAGTACCAGTGAAACAACAAATAATATCATCCACATATCTAAACCAATAAACGAATTGTCGACTAACAGGATGATTATGAATTAACTGTTTCAAATTAGCCATGACTACTTCAGCCAACAAAGGGCTCAGCGGGTTTCCCATAATTAAGCCTTCAGTACTGCTGTAAATCTTATCATTGAAACTAAAATAATTCTGTTCCAGGCATAATTCCAAAAGTGACAATATATCTGATTTTATGAAAGGATTAACAAGATTGCTATTAATGTGTTATTTCTCATAATAAATGTGTGAATTGTTATTTTTAACCATTGTTTTAATATGTCTATTAATTTACACCAAGTATCGGCCCAATCAATCCAAAATTTAAACTTTATGATACATCTGTATGATTGACTGAGCTTGCCATTTCTTCAGGTTTTACTCAGAGACTCCGAGTTTCAATCTCCTGGCTTCGGTTTTAATTATTATTTCTCTATTGTGTAAATACCGATTAATTATGAGGATTTCTGCTTCTAAGAGAGTATCATTATCTACCAAATCGTTCGATTTGACAACTGATGAAAAATGTAAAAAATTATTTTTCTCTGATGGTTTCAAAGAAATACCAAAACTTTAGAGTTTTGAACTTTTGAATTCAATTGTCATTTACTTGGTGAAAGCTCATATTCAAGAATTCATAAAGAAATAAAAACTAACTTTTCACAGGTTGAAATGAAATATATTGAGTAAACGCGTTTCGTCATAATATTGATTTCATCTCGCACTAAATAATGATATTGCAAAACAATCTATATATATGAAAAAAAAATTGTTTTTAACATAACAGAAGGGATTTCTAGAGAAACTGAATAACAATATAAGCAATTCATTCAGAGTCATTGATAGGTATATTAAACAGATTAAGGAGAGGAGAAGAATTTACTTCAATCTTGTCGTTAACTAGGTTTCCGGAATTTTAATATTTATTGATGTAAAGGGATTTCCAATAGTTAGTTTTGTGGAGACTATTTTCGAATTGTAATATATTATAATTGTGATCAAAAGTATAGTTTTTTTGAACAAGATGGCACGCATACTTAGAGTCAGTTTTCTACTTAATATAGCTACATTGGTGCTCATTGATTCGAGTTTTCAATATATATATATATATATATTTTCGAGGGGTTATTCTTCAAGACATTTTAAGAAAAAAAGTTCCAATGAATGTAGGTCCGCAAATGCTTCCTCACCGAAATACAGGGTGTTGAAGTTTGAAAAAAAAATTTAATTTTTTTTAATATCTTCTAAACTACGAATACTATCAAGATGAACCTTATAACATTGTTATAACTTCTTAAGCTCTATAAAGTGCTAATGGAATTTCTTCCAAAACTGTTAAGGAGCTATTTTTATTTACCAATAATGATCTCCCTCAAATATATGGTCAAATGAAACTCACGGTACCCCTTTATTTCCCGTTCCTTGACAGTTTTGGAAGAAACAGTAAGAAACAGTAGTTTATAGAACTTAAGAAGTTATAACAATGTTCTGAAGTTCATCTTCATAGCATTCGTAGTTTAGAAGATATTAAAAAAAATTTAATTTTTTTTTTCAAACTTCAACACCCTGTATTTCGGTGAGGAAGGAAATGCGGACCTACATTCATTGAAACTTTTCTTCTTGAAATGTTTTAAAGAATAACCCCTCGAAATTTTCTGACGTTATTCTGGAACACCCTATATATATATATAGATATATATATATATATATATATATATATATATTATATATATATATATATATATATATATAATATATATATATATATATATATATATATATACATCTTTGATTGTAAAGTTTGAAATTGGTTTTTCAGTAATTCCTGAGGAAGGACCGCATTTTTGGGTCCGAAATATAGAATTGTATTGACGATGAGTCTATTTTAATAACTGCCTTTGCCGAGAACCTTAAACCTTTGAGGCAATTTGTTTAAAATATTATTAAATTACGGCAATACTTCTTATTACTTAACATCACAGATATGAGTTTTATATATATATATATATATATATATATACTATATATATATATAATATATATATATATATATATATATATATATATATATATATATATATATATATATATATATAAACGTATGATTAAATAATGATAAAATGAATAATTAATCAAACTTAACCACTATGCAGGGACTAATGAAACTGTAATTAGTAGGTCCTTTCAATTTGAAATTGAAATTTATATACATATATATATATATATATATATATTATACCTATATTAAAAAAAAAATTATTTTATATATATATATATATATATATATATATATATATATATATATATATATGTACCTATATACATTTCAATTGTAAATTGAAAGGACCTACTATTTACAGTTTCATTAGTCTCTGCATAGTGGTTAAGTTTGATTAATTCATTTATCATTATTTAATCATACGTTTTGTTTTTTTGATAAAATATTCGTTTCAAACGACTCTCCCTTCACGTGCCTTCATACCTTTTGTCTTTGAAAAGAATTTCCATGCGTGACACACATTTAAGCATTCTCGCCGTTGTGCCAAGATTATATTTGTGACAATCGAATCAAAACCCGTTTATCAGCGCATCGTTTTAAAATTGAGCGAGGAGATCAGGCCTAACTTTTCAATCAACAACTTTCTTTGCTTTCTGACCGTTGATGTACATTGTGAATTTCTCACATGTTTTAAAGCATCAAAATAAGATAGTTGTCATATTTATCAGATTCAATTTAGCAAAGTTTAAAAACATACTCTTGAAATTAATGTTTTGAATGAATAGGATTACTTATGTATTTCTTGTATTCATCGACGGAATTTTTTGCAATTCCCATTGAAATAAAATAATAGACATTAAGTAGGTTTTGACATCGTATACAGTCGAAATATAATTTTTAAATGTTATATGGAAAAAAATTCGACTTAAAACTACCTAATGGGTAAGAAAATAGAAACAATATCCGAAATATAGGTTTCTCTCTAATTGTTGGAACTGAAGTACGATTTATTTTTTTGTCAGTTGAATAAAAATTCATAAACATTCTGATGCACAGCACAGCACACATTCCAATAAATATGTTCAGTAATATTCATCATGAAGAAATTGTTTTAAATGAAATATTGGTATTATCAAGAAATATACATTCAAGAAATTGTTGTCTACTTTGAATTTATTAACGTTAAATTTCGAAAATATGCACGATAAAATAGAGTAAGTAAATAAGTTTTTGGAAACAGAACACAGAAATTTGGCATTCTTCCAAAAACAGAGTATAATAATTGAGGTTTAATAATACGAAAAATAGGCCATGAATTTCGTTAATTTTCGTGATTTTTTATGGCATAATTGGGTAGAGTTACTTCCGTACTGTTATTATCCTTATGTTTGATTGGTTTTTTCTGTGAGAAAATGTATCAAGAATTCATTTTCAAATTTTGGATTGATTGGGCCGATACTTGGTGTAAATTAATAAACATATTGTAACAATGGTTAAAACTAACAATTTACACATTTATTATAAGAAATAACGCATGACGCACGTTTCGGTGGAACTTCACCTTCTTCAGATGCTAATGGCAAACTAACTAGAATCTGAAGAAGGTGAAGTTCCACCGAAACGTGCGTCATGCGTTATTTCTTATAATAAATGTGTAAATTGTTAGTTCTATAAGACTACACAAAGAAAGCATCAATGACATTCACTAAATATGATAAATATTCACAAACGTCAAAATATAAACAAATTACATGCCTACTATAAGAAGGAAAATGGAAATTATAGGAGCAATGAACCGATTTTAAAATCGATTTTTCATTATAATAAAATAATTTTATCGTGAAAAATTAAATCTTGTATGCACCACGTGCGTTACTAGATCTTACGCCCATCGGTCCAGGCGTTATGATCTATATAACGCACTTGGTACATAAATAACTATTAGTTACTACTGATTAACCCTCTCGCTCACCTTGTCTTCAATTGAGGACAACCTACTTTGGATTTTTTCCTATGAAGTGCCGCTTGCTCTTACTTCTCTGTCACATTGTTCTCAGTTGTGGACATCATATACTTCCAAATGAATATATGTGCTGCCATCTACAAGCTGATGGAAGAAAAATTCATTCATTTGAAATATAGCTTTCCGTAGGGTAGCTGCGACAGCATGTAGCGCTCTACTGTTTTTTTTTTTTGGTTATCTTCGTTAGGCCACGTGTTTGAAAACTGTTTGTTCACGTTCACAATAAGTGTAGACTTGTTCCAAAGTAATTGTGTTTGGTGAATTTTGTGCATATTGTAATCAGCGATTTTTGAAAGTGTGGTGTCCTGATTTGAGGACATTGTGAGCTAGCGGTAAACGCAACATCTAGGTAAATATAACAACACTTTTATTTTATTTCTGCAAAAGTTAAATTTTATACATTTTAGTACTTCGAAAATGGACTATTCATGAAATACCATACCCTGTAATGTTATTTTAATAAAACATATTAATATTTTACCCTCCGAACATATTTCTGAAAATTTTTTGTTTTCCATCAGCTCATGATGTCCTCAATTGGGGACATGTCATAGTGCCCATCAGCTCAAGATGTCCTCAATTGGGGACATGTCATAGTGCCCAAACGGAGCATTTTGAAAATCTGAATTTAACATCAAAAATTTTCAAAAAATCATAAGTTGCATAACAGTAAATTTCAGATTTTTCGCTCCAATAGTTCTAATTCGTGACCGAGAGGGTTAAATGGCAATCCTTGTGAAATATTGAATGAAATTAAATATTATCGTATGTTGATTATTATCGTGGTTACCACAGAAAACTAACCAAGTATCCCCGTGGCCACTACTCTATTCTATTGTGTTAACTACCGTGAACATGATGTTATGTTTTTTTATGTATAAAATATTCTTTCAAAAATTCACATTTCTTTATAAAAATTCGACCTTTTCTTTATCCTGGATGACTCAAATGAATAACACTCTTTGGTGATAATTGTAGTATTAATTTCCTCTTGTACGATATACTACTTATTGTGCTGCATCTATTTTAAACTATAACTACTCGATAATTCGATTAAAGTACTTATTCAACTGAAAATATGTAATTCTAGTAAGTTCCCCTAAATAAAACCATGTTTCTACTGGAAAAAAGACAACTTTGACAATGGAAAATAACAAAAATTTATTCAAAATACGCCTATATTCATTTCGTGAATGAAGGTTGTGAAGATTAACGATATATAGTTTTTTAGTAGAAAGCTTTTTAGTGTATAAATATATTCGAAGAATGCGAACCCTGATCAGTAGAAAATTTTGAATTAAAACAGCAATATAAATTCAATACATTTCAGAGACTTTTCCGTACATCCACGCTACACTTTATCTAGGAGATACGAAGACGCTTTCCACTGCATCGCAGTTATCTGTGTGCTCGTACGCGACGTTGTCGTCACGACGCGGGGAGTAGGAGAGGGGAGATCTTCTCTCTCGTCGCGTTTGGAAATCATCCAGACACTGCAGCCACAGTCCGGCATAGAGGGCCCTAAGGGCGCCTCGTGCGACACTGATCTGGAACAGTGGCGTCTGAAGTTGAGTCGCTATGATTATTAAATTACTAACCATATGTAGAAGTTTAGAAGTTTGGTGAATGTAGTTCTAGGTGAGACTAAGATCTATATGATATGACTGAGGCGGTGAAGAGATACTAGGAATGAGGTAAGATATTGAGAAAGTTTCCTGAGAACTTTTAATGAATTTTGATTTCAAAAATATTATGTATATGCATATATAAATATATATATATATATATATATATATATATATATATATATATATATATATATATAGATATATATATATATATACAGTGGCGTAGATAGGGAGGGGATCAATCCCCCCCATGAGCCTAAGAAAATTATAATAGAATTGAATAAAAGTCTTCGTATCTACGTATTTAAGTATACATGAAATTTATTTAGCACTATCACCTCTTTTGGTATTATGTATGTGCGATTATATGAAAATCATCTAGATATGTTTTCGTGACGACTGTGCAATTGTGTGTGCAATATCTACTTATAATTTCAACATTATAATTAATCAAGAAATTGAATCGTTTTATAATTTTGGGTGAAGTAACTAGTAGTTTTGAGCATATTCTATTCAATGTTCAATTAGTAAGTTTAATCGGTCACTTTGAGCAAAAAACGTATTTAAAAAAGTTCTAATGGGTCTAATAGAAAATTTTTATTTCGAAAGGAAGAAGTCAACCAAAATCACCTCGCACTTCTTCTCTTTATAAATTGTATACTGTACTTACTATTAAACAAAACTTCTGGAGCTTTTGTTTAATTGATTATATCTAAAACACGAGCACTTTTGTTTAATAGTATAGGTAGTATAAAATTTGGAAACAAAGAAGTGCGAAGAGGTTTTGATTGACTTCTTCCTTGGTAAATTAAATTTTCCATGCCACACACGTTTTTTGTTCCTAGTGACTGATTAAATTTCTGTTCACATAGAATATTTTCAATCAATATTTAATATTTCGAATATTTTTTGAAGTAGAGTAGGTATCAAAATATGAGTAACTTTTGGCTTTGACAATTTAATTACTCCATAACATTTTGAAGTAAATAAAAATTTTCTGTGATAGCGTTCAATCCATTTCTGGACTTGGAGAAAGATTTACTAATCAAGAGAATATAGTCTAGTCAACAAGTGCTTTTTTTGTTCAATTTTGTTCATGAGTCTCGGAAAAATATGAACTAGATGTCATTCGATTCGAAAGAGCATGAAGATATTTTTTGAAAAAAATTAAGTTCCGTTCTTGAAAATTGTAAAAGTTATAAACAATTTACTGAAAGAAAAAATTATCTCAAAAACTACTTGATATATTTGATATCTAAATACATATACAAAAAGAGGAAATTTTTTAAAACAA
>JARQZK010003075.1:27500-55000 GCA_030704885.1 Cynegetis impunctata | reverse complement strand
TTTATGAGAATCACCAACCCTGTTATTGCTAATAATTATCAAAAAGTTAAAAATAGTTCACAGGCGACAACATTTCAAATAAATAATTATATACAGGGTGTTCTACAAGCTCTATGACAAACTTTGACAGAAGGTAGGTTGCTTGATTTTGAACATATTTTTTTTAATAAACATGTGTCCTATTAGTTTTTGTTTAGAAGTTACAAGCATTTAAACTTTATTAACAATTAATAATAAAAATTCAAATTAACGGATAATCACAAAACTAAACAATTAACAATTAACAATAATTTATTCAGAAAAGATTCAGCCATTTGTATCGGATTCGATGAGGGTGCGTACAATTTTATTGGCATCCTCGCCGTTTACAATTAACACTGTTTAAATGACATACAAATAAAAAATAAATAAACTTTTGTTACCAAATTCCATATAACTTAATTAATATAGTTCTGTAGAAATATAACTAAATCTTATTCATATAAAGGATTCATAAATATATATAAAGACTATAAAAAAAGTCCACCCTCAGCTTGAATACAAGCCTCACATCGACGAACTGAAGATTCGGTCATTCGAAGAATGAGATTTGGAGCATTTCTTATTTGGCTAGCTGCATACCCATATACAAACACAATATTTGCATATTCCTCAGTGGAGAATAAATGCCTACGTTTTTTATTGAAGCAGGTGTATATTTTATAAGTGTGCATTGTTTAACATGCTAAGTGACTTTCTGTCACTTCCTGGTTGACTGAAAAAATTACGATTCTTCAAATGCTTGTAACTTCTAAACAAAAACGAATCGGACCTATGTTTATTAAAAAATAATGTTTAAAATCAAGTCCTTGGAACCCTTTTGTTTATTCTGTATACTGCTGACTTTCCCCAGGCCATCAAATCACAACATGCCTCATATGCTGATGACACAAAAATATTTGGCGATGCAATCTTAGACCATTACAACATCCAAGATGACCTTAACTCAACCTTCAGATGGTCTGCTACCTGGGGGTTACCTCTCAATATAAAAAAGTGTGTGGTTCTTCATATGGGCTCTAATAACCCTCGTCACCGATACATGATAGATGGTCAATCGATAGAAGACGTAAAATCTCATGAAGACCTTGGTGTCACGGTTACTGAGAATTTGAGTTGGTCAGCGCATATCGCAAACATTGTCAAAAAGTGCAACAGCAAGATATACATTCTGAGGAGGACGTTTGCAAGACTCCCCTTCGAGAGTTGGATAGCTCTGTATAAGTGTTACGTGCGTCCGGTTTTGGAGTATTGCGGATCTGTATGGTATCCTGAGTTGGTGCGCGACAAGAATCTTGTTGAAAACGTTCAGCGCAGTGCTACCAGAATGTCGTTTGGGCGTATACGGCCGACTTACAGCGAAAGACTGTCATGTGCCAACCTAACAACTTTCGAACAACGCAAAATGCGGGGGGACTTGATTCTCACTTACCGCATATTGAAGTACAATTATGGAAATTTAAAACACCTGTTTTCATTGCACCATGAAAACAGACTGCGTGGCACACATACAAATTAAAGAAGGAGCCTTTTTCTACAAATGTACGTCAGAATGTTCTTTTCAATAGAGTGTTTCTCAGAGTGTTTCTAGTATGGAACAGTCTGCCGTCCGAAGTAGTGGAGTCAAACTCAATAAATATTTTCAAGAACAAGTTGGACGAGTTTATGCTCTGCGGACTATAGTGATTTAAATTAAGATTCTTTTTGTTTTTCTTTTACTTCTATATGCAATTTTTTTTTTATGTAAATGAATTCATAGGTTTTTGAACCTCAATTCTTATTTGAATGTAATAATAATAATAATAATAATAATAACCTACCATCTGTCAAAGTTTGTCATAGAGCTTGTAGAACACCCTATATATATATATATATATATATATATATATATATATATATATATATATATATATATATATATATATAGCAGGGGCGGCTAGTCAAAGGAGGCTAAGGAGGCTAAGCCTCCTCAATAATATTCCGTGTATCACTAATATATATATATTATATTGAATAGTCAGCATTCAGCATATTCATATTAATCAAAATCATATTATTTTATGCACCTACCTTCCTTTCAACCTACATTATATAATATAATTTATTAATTAAGATAGAAGGTATTTACATTTACTGCATTTCATTCATTTCAAGATTTGTGGCAACGCTGCGGAAAGCTTAGAAAGGTATATTCTCAACGCTCATTATGCCTGCCACAGAAAAGCAAACTCACACCACTCAAAAACAAATACTCCGAATGAATACTTCATTGAAATAGAAAACCAAAACACATGTACATGGCAACACCGATAAAGTCCAGTCTTATACAATGTCGACCAATCACAACTATAGAATCTCCCTGACATCGAGTAAAGTCGTTGATTGAATCGTAGTATGATCGTAATTCGTACTGTCTGAATAATGGACGCCGGAATCAGCTCGCGTTACGCGTATTGTTTTAAAATGAGTTTGATTACTGAAATTAATTTCAAAAATTTCAATGGTGACTTAGTGGAATATTTGTTATCCCATAACTTTAGTGCCCTAAGTTATGAGGATAAAGTTTTGATAAAAACATTGCGACCTACCCCTGAATTAAACAATTTGGTGCAGCGTAACAGAAAACAAAACCGCGGTTTTAATACACGGAATTATGAGAGAAATCCTTGCCTAACCGGATCACAGGTAAAAAATAAATTATTTTGTTGGCAGTGTTTACTTTTTACTAGTGAAAATGTCTCTGTTTGGGGCCGCTTAGGATTTGAGGATTTAATTCTATACCTAGTTGAAAGTGAGGAATTTTTCACCGATAAAGTAACTTTAAATACAGCACGCGGATTAATATCTTACTTACAAGATAAGGAATTTATATATTTTTTAAACATCTTTAAATTAATTTTTGAACAAACAGAAATAGTTTTTCAAATCTTACAGCACAAGTTTTCAGATGTAATTTACTCACGAAATCGGCTTTCCTTTGGAAAAAATTTCAGAATTTCGTGCAGAAGTTTATTTTAGAAAACTATTTTCTGTATTTCAAACTACTGATGATACGACTCAATTTAGCCCAAAACGAAAGAAATTCAGTTACGCAGATATGGAGCTTCACTATAAGCAAATATTTTATGAAATTTTGGATACTATTAGGGGTCAAATAGAAATAAGGTTCTCTGATTTGAAAGAACTGCATTTCTTCGACTTACTCAATAAAAATTTGTTCACCGGATTTTCGGCTAATTTTCCAGATAACCTTTTGGAAAGTTTATGTCAAAAATACACTTTTTTTGATAAGGTGGCCATAAAAAGTGAACTGTGTGTTGTTTATAATGACAATGAAATTTTGGGGCAAAATGAAAATCATGTGAGGACTATTAAATATCTTTTTGATAATGATTTGAATCAAGAATTACCCCAAGTTTATAAACTCTTATGTCTAATTGTTTCCATCCGGTGACATCGGCTTCCGTAGAGCGCTCGTTTTCCACTCTTAAGAGAATTAAAACTTATTTACGAAATTCAATGAGCCAGGATCGTTTGAATAATATTAGTTTGTTGTCTATTGAAAAGGAATTGGTAAAACTTTTGGCGAAAGACAAAAATTTTTATGAGGATATTATAGATCATTTTGCTAACGTTAAAGATCGCAGAATCCCGCTAATCTTCAAAAATATATAATAACTTTTTATTTGCTCTCACCAGCTGTTAAAAAATTCGTTAAGTAGGTAGGTAGGTACCTATTATGTGAAAGAAAAAATTTGATGAATAGATGAATTGATTAATTGGCTGAGAAGAACTTTTGTGAATATTGTAAATAGGAGTTGTAGGTCTCAAGGTAGACACTCGAAAGTGAAAACAAATTAATAGCTTAGGGTGCTTGTTTTACTTTGATTTTCTTTAAATTATATTGACCTTGAAATCCTAAAAATTTTCGCCGCGTGGAAATTAGTTGATCCGAAAGTACTGATTTTTGCATACTATTTATAAGAAACACATTCTAGAAATTTCAGTAAACTTCTAGTCGAATGTATCGTAATGAATTGAATAATCATTGTTTACGAAATATCAAAATCTGGCGACTGATTCAGGAAGCGAACGCACCATCATAAAATACACATCACGTGCTTTCTTCTTTAACTGGTTCAGCCGTCAATGTTAGGGGTTTCCCCAATGATGTTATGCCAAGGTGCGTATCCATTGACGGCATTCCAGTTGGCAGGCTTCTGTTTATGGTCGGAACGTGGCCAACTGGGGTGCTCCGCTTCCTAGACGAGTGTTTATGATTTTGCAGCCAACCCCGACCATTGCCAGACTTTCGCATGTTTTCCGAGTCTAAGTATGTTTCTTCATGATGACATTGAAATTTTGTGTATCCTGTGTTGGCGGCAGATGACTTTTCTGGAGTACGGCCGTAGAATATCACTGACAATTATGATAATACGCATTATCAGTATATAAAATTTTCTTCATTTTATATGATTATATAATACTATCAATGTAGTCTTGATGAAGGTTTAGTAAATTGACAAATGGACAGTGTGCAGAAGTGAACAATTTTTGCTTAATTGATTATGAAGAACGAATACAATAATTGTTAATGTTGAAGGAATAATACATTTTCATTGAAATGATTATTTTTTATTGATACCTACAATTAGGATGACCAGATGGCTGGAGTGGAAAAAACGGACACCTCTCCCGTTACCCCCCCTCACCTACGCTTCCCCATGTATCCAAGTAGACAGCGACACGATTCACAGTTAAAAAACGCACATGAAAATTATTAGATTAAGCCTCGCTAATTTTGAACACTAAGCTCAGCCTAGAGATTTTACGAAGAGCTCGCTAAATTCTTCGAGCTTTAGTGAAAATCTATACGCTAGACATAGTAATTTTCATCAAAATTTGTATGAAAAGCACTGGAAGCTAGAAGTTTTACCAAGAGCTGGTGAAATTCACGAAGATTGTAAAATCTCCAGGTTGAGCCTAGTGTTTAAAATTGGCGAGGCTGAGCCTGGAGATTTTACTAGCAGCCAGTGAATTTCAGGGAAGAGCTCAAAATTTTTGGAATTTATGTAATAATTTTATAATTAATAGATATTTCTAGGGAATTTTATCGTATTATGCGTGCTAAACTTATTGCGCGTCCTTTATACGTGTCGAGACAAACTGCGAGCGCGGCCGCTTTTGAATGTAAGTTTGGAGACTTATTTCGGCACAATTATAGGCGCAACCTATTTTTTCGTCAAAAACGCAAAAAATACGGACATTTTACAAAAAATACGGACTAACGGACACAGAGCTGAAAAAACGGACATGTCCGTATTAAAACGGACGTCTGGTCACCCTACCTACAATAAGATTCCGAACATCAAAGGCCTATTGCTGCTAATAAAAAAATCAATACCTACGTAATAAAACAGCAAAATTATCGTTCTAGCCCACACATTTTGAAGCAGCCGTTGACACGTGTTTCGGACTCTCTAGTCCTTATCAGAACGGCGTAGCCGAATATGGGATAAAAAACTTGAAAATGAAAACAACCAACGAAAACCTTCCTGCGAAAGACCATCACACGTTAGTGGCGTATTGTTCGAATATTTTGCTCTTTTAGATTGATATTTCCGACAAATTTGCTACTATATATATATGTGTATATATATATATATATATATATATATATATATATATATATATATATATATATATATATATATATATATATACATACTTATATATACATATAAAACAAGCAAACTCATTGGTCTAGCCCGCATATGTCGAAGCATATCGAAATATATTTTATATACTATTTCCCCGCGATAAATTCTGCTTTGTATTTTATTTCCACGGTCCAGGATCTCGCGGATGGCATTAATCGCCTCCGTGGTCAGAGGTTGAAAAAATCTCCCAAACCGGAGAGTTCGAACAATGTACCACAAATGTGTGATTGCCTTCCGAAGCAAGGGATTCTGCTTGTTGTGCTGTTTCATTTCCAGGTTTTCCATCGCATACTCGGCTACGCCGTTTTGATGAGGATGAAAGAGTCCGAAACACGTGTCAACGGCTGCTTTGACATATGCGGGCTACCGATAAGTTTGCTTGTTTCATATACTATTTTCCCGAGATAAATGCTTCTTAGTATATATATATATATATATATATATATATATATATATATATATATATATATATATTTATTTATATATATATATATTTGTAAGCCCGCTTGGTGAGTTATCACATATTTTCTATGGGTTCATGTCTGGTGAAGCAAAAGATTCCACTCCAAGCTTTGTGATGCTCAGTATAAGGGAACAATAATTCTATCTGCAGCAGTAGATGTAGCTCTAGTTCTCGCTTGTAGTGGTCGTGTTGTATCTTCTTTACAGATGTACAGGCGCATGAGGCGCCTGTACATCGTGATCTCGTCTGAGATGACAGACCACACCATGTTACTAACAGGGTATTTTACTCTCTCCACAAGTCAATTTACATGGATTTGTTTCCCAGGGCGTCATCTGACAAAAATCTGAAATGTTGATTCGTCGGATTAACAACTTTGGAATATTATAATTAATGAAAGAAAGTCATTACTGACGATTTACTATTCATAGAAGTTATACTTACTCGACTCCAGAATGCAACAGTAATGTTTCAGTGTTGTCTGGCCTAATGTAGTGTTCGTGAGGCGTGAATTTTCAGTAGGTTCAATACCCATCAGATACTCTTTGACAAAACTCTTCCGAACCTTCCTTTTTGAAACTTCTATACCTTCATCGTTCAAAATCATTGTCAGCATAGCAACATTCTTTTTTCTATTTTCGAGGGAAATGTGGATCGTTACGAGAAGTGGTGATCATTTCCTACACGGTCTGCTTCCAGAGGATTTTTTTATCTTAATTTTAATTCGAAAAACGACACACTTCCAAACCCCTACAATAGTTGAAACTTCTTTTTGGGATTATGATGTGTGTAGTAACTACGATTGTATTTCTCTATATGTTCTTAGAATAGTGTCCCAATTCTTGCCTCTACTGAAAAGAAGCAAATTTAAGGTTATCAAGTTGAACCGTTGAAAAATGTAAATCCACAAATAAAACTTGACAAAAGTAATGTAATAAGGAGCATTACATAGGTACTTTGTGATTATTTTGGATACGAAGACTGGTGGAAAACCAGAAGGAAATATTGAAAATGAAGAAACATCACACAATTGACAAATGGCGCACCTTTCTAAATATACTCGTATATATATATATATATGTATATATATATATATATATATATATATATATATATATATATATATATATATATATATATATATATAATATAATATAAAATAATATAGAATATTAGATAAAATACCTTATTAATGAATGACATTGTTCAAGTTGAGTGCTACTGATTGATTTAATTTGGATAGGAAGGAAGTATACGTTTGTTTTGTGATAATGAACTTGCAGCAATATTACTATTGAATTGCTTTATCTAAATATCTTAAATTTAAGTAGTTCATGTTTGAATAAATGTTTTTATTATCAATTGTAAGAATTACCATCATGTAGTAACTAGTTCATTTCCATTAATTTGAATTAAAATTCATTGAAGAAAAGTAAATACTGCTTCAAGTCTTAACTATCAATTAGTATGCTTATATGAATCTATAGAAGTATGAATATACAACAGATATCAAAAGTCACCTATTACCAAATTCTACCTTATGTTTCACTTGACCTAAAATGTATATTCAAAATCGATCTACACTAATCAACGATTTATTCGCTTCGTAGAATTCAATTCAAACCACACCGAAAGCTATTTGATTTTTTCATCAGTTCCTCTTCTTGGACTTTTGGCTACATACAGGGCCGGCCCGTGCCGTGAGTAAAAGGAGTGCATGGCACGCGGGTGGCATTCTACAAGGGGGCGGCAAAAAATTAAAAAAAATGTTATGTAGAAACACATCCAAAAAGATACTGATCGCTGCACTTCGGCGTCAGAATGACGGTAGCAAATCAGTAGATTTTGGGAAATCAGCTAAACTCATAAACTAGACTACAGCAATATTTTGAGACAAAAATATTGTATTTTTGTGCTTTTTTGAATAAACTTTCGTGTATACCGCCGGAATGGCGGCATATAAATGAGGACAATTTTGAAACCGGTGTTAATTCAATTAAGTTTGTAATTGAATCTAAGTATTAAATAAAACTGAAATAATAGTTAATGTGGTCAAGTACATCTTGTAAACTTGAAGATTAAAACCGTTTTTATGGTTATTTTGAAATTCAAGCTCTTAATTTAATTTTATCTATTTTGTTGTATTGACGAATTTTATTTTTATTGTATAATAATTCAGATGGCTGATGGTAGAAAGATATCTGCGAAGCGTTAGATATGACAGATTTAATTAGAGAATTTGCCTCTGTCTAGTTTACTAGTTTAGTTTATATTTATTATAACTTATATAACGCATCCAAGTTCAAAGTGCTAATAAAGAATAAAATATTATTACAAAATTACGTTTTTTGTCAAGGTACTTCTTTTTCGTTATAACTAAGGATTATATGAAAATAATATCTTTTTTATGTTTGTTTCAAATACTTCTTTTTTATTTTGATTTTTTTCATCTCTCAAACAGATTAACAGTTATCTAATAATTGAAACATAATTTTAAATCAACCGATTTATTACCATCATCGACGGAATATAACATTGATGTTCTGATGAGGAAGGGCGGCGAATTATATCTTGCACCCGGGCGGTACATAACCTTGGGTCAGCCCTGTCTACATACATAACTAAAAGTGTAACGAGCGTTGTATTTTGTGGAAGAGGCGATAAAACTATTGCAATTCATATCAGGAGTTTTATATATTTCAGAAATATATATATATATATATATATATATATATATATATATATATATATATATATATATATATATATATATATATATATATATATATATATATATATATATATATATATATATATATATATATATATATATATATATATATATATATATATATATATATATATATATATATATATATATATATATATATGTATATATATATATATATTTATATATATATATATATATATATATAAATATATATATATATATATATATATATAGATGGTCCGCCATCTAAAGTTTTTTTTTTCAACTAGTGCTTATTTCGTGAATGGTAACACTTAGCTCATGTCAGATTTGACAGATAATTAGTTTTATCCTTCCGCTGAACGAATATGGTTGTGTATACGCTTGAACAACGCTGGGAATTATTGCGACATTACTTTGAAAATCATGGTAATGTTGCAGAATGTGTGCGAAAATTGCGTACGGATTTTGGAAGAAGAGAAGCACCGTCAGCTCCGTATGTTCGTTATCTTGTGAAAAAAGTGAAAGGAACTGGCATCCTCATCGATAAACCAAAGCGTGAAAAGCCAAAAACAGTGCGTACACCCGAGAATATTGATGCTGTGACAGAAAGTGTGCGTGAAGCGCCATCAACATCAATTCACCGTCGTTCTCAACAATTGAACATTTCGGAGACATCATTGAGACGAATTTTGCATAAAGACCTTGGTATGATGCCATACAAAGTCCAATTAGTTCAGGAGTTGAAGCCAACTGACCATCCAATGCGTTTTCGCTTCGCTGAGTGGGCCTGGGATCGACTTACAGAAGATGCCGATTTTGCCAAAAAAATCATCTTTTCGGATGAAGCTCATTTTGATCTTGGCGGGTATGTAAACAAGCAAAATTGTCGCATTTGGGGCACAGAAAACCCGCACGCATACATTGAAAAGCCGGTACACCCAAAACGAGTCACTGTTTGGTGCGGATTTTGGTCCAGAGGCATAATTGGGCCATTTTTCTTCGAAAATGAGCAAGGAGTGGCCGTTACAGTCAATGGCGATCGTTATCGGGCCATGTTGAACGAATTTTTGTTCACAAAAATTGAAGAGGAGGATATTGGCAACATTTGGTTTCAACAGGACGGCGCTACGTGCCACACAGCCGAAGCTACACTCGATGTTTTGCGCCCTGTTTTTGAAGATCGCATTATCAGCCACAGAGCTGATGTCGTTTGGCCACCTCGGAGCTGCGATTTGACACCGCTGGACTATTATTTGTGGGGTGCCCTCAAAGATAAGTGTTACGCCGACAAGCCAGAGACAATTGACGCTTTAAAGGACAATATTCGTGAAGCCATTGGTGAAATACAGCTGCACACAATCGATAATGTGCTTACAAATTGGACCGATCGTGTAGGCTACTGCATGGCCAGCCGAGGCAGCCATTTGAATGAAATTATTTTCCATTATTAACCGGAAGGATTTTATTTTCATAAAAAAAAATTAATTTTAGAAAATATTCAGTGTTTTTTTTTTATAGCATTTTCAAAAAAAAAAAAAGTTATTTGGCGGACCCTTTATATATAATATATATATATATATATATATATATATATATATATATATATATATATATATATAATATATATTATATATATATATATATATATATATATATATAATATAAATATATATATATATATATATATATATATACTATATATATATATATATATATATATATATATATATATGAAAAACTTGGTTCACGGAAGGAACCGCGTAAAACACGAAACATCAAATATCCCCAGACAGCCTATCCCTGATCAAACACTGCATGGCCAACACTTATTTCATCTTTCAAGGCAATTTCTTCAGACAAATCAAGGGAGCCCCAATGGGATCCCCTCTCTCCCCCATCATAGCCAACATTTTCATGGAACATTTCGAAACCCAAGCTCTCTCGTCATTCGACCTTAAACCATCATGCTGGCTACGTTATGTAGACGATGTCTTTGCGATCTGGCCCCATGGCGAAGACTCGTTGTTCCACTTCTTGAATCATTTGAATGGCATACATCCAAGTATCCAATTCACAATGGAAGTGGAAAACGATGGATCTCTGCCATTCCTCGATGTCATGATCAAAAAACTTCCATCCCAAGGCTTCTCCTATTCAGTTTATCGTAAACCCACTTATACAAACCGTTATCTGAATGCCCAGTCTCACCACCATCCTTCTCAACTTAACTCTGTAGTTAATACCCTAATCTACCGTTCCATTCGACTATCTGACGACGAACACCGTGAATCAGAACTCAAAACTCTAAAACATATATTATTACGGAACGGTTACAACACATATCAAATCGACAAGAGCATACGCAAACACACAAATATCACCCCACCTCTACCACCTTCCAATCCCACTGAACAAGAATCTACACCTAAATTATTTCTTCCTTACATCAAAGGAGTAACAGATAAGATCGCAAGATCTCTCAAAAACACAAACATCAAAACAATATTCACTACTCAACAAAAACTCTCCCATCTGGTCAGATCCGTCAAGGATAAAATTCCTAACGAAAATCACGGTGTTTATGAGGTTCCCTGTTCCAATTGTCCTCGTTCCTATATAGGACAAACGAACCGACGAATTCAGGTCCGTGCCAAGGAACATTCACTTTCGGTAAGACACTCAGATATCGCCAACGCCCTTTCCCAACATCACACCCAAACAGGCCACATTATCGATTTCCCCAATACAAGAACTATTGCTCCCGTCCGATCTTTCAAATCCCGAATTATCCGTGAAGCTGTAGAAATAGAAAAACGTCCAAATTGTTTGAACACCAGAGATGACAGTCACAGACTCCCATCAGCATGGAAACCACTTCTCAGTGGTCGCCATGTAACGCCCAATCAGAGTGCATCCCGCACTGATGAGCGTGAGTACCCCACCCCCCTCCCCTATAAATACGGCCACGCGACGATCGGCCCGTCAGTTGACTCTGAAGAGTAGGCAGATTGAGACTTCAGAGTTGACAGGAAGCAATACGGTTAGTGGAGTAGGCAGGTTGAGACCACGCAATCGTATTGTTTCCGATTCCTCCTAAATTCGATTCGTGGAGTAGGCAGATTGAGGCCACGAGTCTGAATTATTTCCCTTCTAATTCTCCTGAAGATGGCTTCGCAAAAGGAGCCGAAACGTCGAGATTTTTCAAATCTTTTACGCGGTTCATTCCGTGAACCAAGTTTTTCAAATACTTCCGACCGCGGAAATCTTTCTGAACATATATATATATATATAATATATATATATATATATATATATATATATATATATATATATATATATATATATATATATATATATATATATATATACAGGGTATTTCTGAATTGATGCGAAAGATATAAATGGGTGATTCTTTAGCAAAAATTATGGGGGGTCTTTCATATAACTTTTTGTTCAACACCCTTTACCCTCCAAGTTACAGCCCTTTGAAATTATGTAGAAAAAAATTGTTTTTATTCAATACATCCTTTTCGGAAAAATTTAGAAGCATGAAATTTGGCAGATAACTGATGCTAATAAAACGGCAGTTTTTGAGTGTTTTCATCATCCTAAAATGTAATCACAAGGGGCTGAAATAACAACCCCTATAATATTTTGCATCAGAACTTTTTAATGCGCCTATATTTTCGTATTTAAAAAATATATCCGAAAAGACAGACTCAATGTGCAACTTTTTTATATCGTGACTTTTTATCATAAAGTTGTTAGTTTGATTACAAAAAAATAAAATACTGCTAAGACTCTTTTCCCATAAATTCACAGAGAGGTTATCATTTATTAAAAAAAAAAACAAGTAAGCTGCTGTCAAATGAAGTCATATGACAAATAGTTTTATTCTCCTGATTTTCTCTGTGATATTCTTGAATCTCTGAAGAATTAAAACTAACTAAGTAAATAAAATGGCAAATTACACAAATGCCGAAATGGCAGATATGCATTATTTATATGTTCGTGCTAATGGAAATGGATTAAGAACTCGGAGGCTTTACGCTGAGTTATATCCAGAACATTTTCGGCATTTATTATGATTTTTGCAATTGAAACTTTGTCCACGTTATTATCAGTTGTTTTGTAATTTGTTAATTGTTATTAATAGTACAATTATTGTTCAATCCGCTCTAGTTTGTAATATTCTTCAACTATTATGGAAAAAAAAGTCATTTTTTCCATAAAGTTTTATCGAGTTATGAAAAATGTTTGAAGTCATTATAAAATTGTCGAGAAATTAGAGAAAATCAGGACAATAAAACTATTCGTCATATGACTTCATTTGACAGCAGCTCACTTGTTTTTTTTTTAATAAATGATAACCTCTTTTCGAATTTATATCAAAAGAGTCTAAGCAGTATTTTATTTTTTTGTGATCAAACTAACAACTTTATGATAAAAAGACAGGATATAAAAAAGTTGCATATTGTATCTGTCTTTTCAAATAAATTTTTTTAATACGAAAATAAAGGCGCATTAAAAAGTTCTGATGCAAAATATTATAGGAGTTGTTTTTTTCAGCCCCTTGTGGTTACATTTAAGGGTAACGAAAACACTCAAAAACTGCCATTTTATTAGCATCAGTTATTTGCCAAATTTCATTCTTCTAAATTTTTCCAAAGTGGATTTATTGAATAAAAACAATTTTTTTTACCGAATTTCAAAGGGCTGTAACTTGGAGGGTAAAGGGTGTTGAACAAAAAGTTATATGAAAGACCCCCCTTAATTTTTGCTAAAGTATCACTCATTGAAATCTTTCGCATCAATTCAGAAACACCCTGTATATATATAAATATGAATATATATATATATATATATATATATATATATATATATATATATATATATATATATATATATATATATATATATATATATATATATATATATATATATATATATATATATATATATATATGTATGAAGATTTATAAAATTTGATTGAGAGATGAATCTATATTCGATCATTCATGAGTCATGAAATGGCCCACACTAGGAAATTTCTGTTACAGATTTTATTTTCATGAGTTTATTAGATTTATTTATTAGTAGGAAATGCTGAAAGTGAAGAATTATAATCTTAAAATCTAAAAATAATTACTGGTGCTACGTATTTGATTCGATGTGCTATAAACAACTCAATCACTGCTAAATTGTTTAGAAAAAAGATTTCTAAGAAAATTCTTAGCTTTTTCTATGCTCACAAATAAAATACATTTCAAGCAAAATTCAGTTAATTTCTTTTTTATGATTATCCTATCTATATTTTCATTATATATGGTTGAATGCAAACTCAATAAATTTACATGAAATTTGAGAGGATAAGTATGGAACAAAACGAAAAAATAATCAAAGTGTGAATATATATAGCGGTGAAATAAATAAAATACAAACCATCAACATATATTTCTTAGTAGTGATGGTTCTTTTATATTTTCTATTTGCTTATAGAAATGTCATCCAAATCAAATCAAATCAAATGTGCTGTATTATCTTAAAATTGTACATTTTATTGACAAAGCGAAAAAATTGTAGCTAAATAATGTAAAACAAAAATAAACACACATCAATCAAAAAATATACAAACTAAACTATGTAATACCTAGAAATAAAAATCACACTACATTTCCATAAAAAATATAAACAAACTTTACAATAAATCCTCCTCAATGGAAGCTGATGCCTGTGTTATTCAATTTGGTCATATTGATCAATCAGTACTCAGAATAGTAGTCCTCTATAGAGTAATAAGGTTTATTTCTGTTTGTTCGAAAATTAATTTAAAGATGTTTAAAAATATATAAATTCCTTATCTTGTAAGTAAGATATTAATCCGCGTGCGGTATTTAAAGTTACTTTATCGGTGAAAAATTCCTCACTTTCAACTATAGAATTAAATCCTCAAATCCTAAGCGGCCCCAAACAGAGACATTTTCCCTAGTAGAAAGTAAACACTGCCAACAAAATAATTTATTTTTTACCTGTGATCCGGTTAGGCAAGAATGTCTCTCATAATTTCTTGTATTAAAACCACGGCTTTGTTGTCTGTTACGCTGCACCAAATTGTTTAATCCAGGGGTAGGTCGCAATGTTTTTATCAAAACTTTATCCTCATAACTTAGTGCACTAAAGTTATGGGATAACAAATATTCCACTGAGTCACCATTGAAATTTTTGAAATTAACTTCAGTAACCAAACTCATTTTAAAACAATACGCGAGCAATATAAGTGAACAAGCTGTTGTCGGCCATTAGTCACTACGATTAAATTAATGCTTTCCAACGAATTCACTCGATTTTACCCGAAATTCTATAGTTGTGATTGGTCGACATTGTATGAGACTCAGGATCCATCGGTGTTGCCATTTACATGTGTTTTGCTTTTCTATTGCAATGAAGTATTCATTGACAGTATTCGCACCGTTGTTTGCTTTTCTGTGGCAGGCATAATGAACGTTGAGAATATACCTTTCTAAGCCTCCGCAGCGTTGCCACAAATCTTGAAATGAATGAAATGCAGTAAATGTAAATACCATTATATAATGTAGGTTGAAAGGAAGGTAGGTGCATAAAATAATATGATTTTAATTAATATGAATATGCTGAATATTCAATATAATATATTAGTGATACACGAAATAAAATTGAGGAGGAGGCTTAGCCTCCTTAGCCGCCTTTGAATAGCCGCCCCTGACAACTACACTTATATTATATAACAAATCAAATCAAATATGCTTTATTGTCCTAAAATTATACATTTTATTGACAAAGCGAAAAAATTGTAGCTAAATAATGTAAAACATAAAAATAAACACACATCAATCAAAAATATACAAACTAAACTATGTAATACCTAGAAATAAAAATCACTCTACATTTCCATGAAAAATATAAACAAACTTTACAATAAATCCTCCTCAATCGAAGCTGATGCCTGCGTTATTCAATCTGGTCATATCGATCAATGAGGACTCAGAATAGTAGTCCTCTATAGAGTAATAAGGTCTATCAAGAAAAGGAGATTCTGTTCGTTTCCAAAAATTTGTCAAGGAAGTTATAGATCTTAATTCCTCTGGATTGTAAATTTTCTTAGCATTGTGAATGATGGATTTTTTTGTTAATTCAGAGGAAGGAATAGGGAGGTGAACATGATGTCCCGAAGATCTGGTTGAATACCCGTTCTGTGACACCAAGGGTAGTACATGAAAATAAGTAAATATAAAAAAGGAAGCGTCAAAATTCCATTTTTCTTGAAATAATGTTTGCAATGAGCCCCATTTTTCAGTACAAAGATGTAACGAATTGCTCTCTTCTGCAATTTGAGAATGGTGTCAAGTTGTGAAGAATTACATGAACCCCAAAAGGGAAGACCATAACGAAGATGAGATTCGAACAATGCAAAATAGGCAATTCTTGTAGATGCCGTATCTAATTCACTTGAGATGGATTTGATGGCGAAACAGGCCGATGATAATTTTTTAGCTAAGACATGCACATGCTGTGAAAATTTAAGATTTTTGTCGATAAAGAAGCCTAAAAATTTGACAGAATCGACTATATTAATGGCATGGTTCTGCAGGAATAGATCCTAGGAGTTATCTCTATAAAACAAGTCGACGGTTTTATCTACGTTGAAGCAAAGTAAATTTGCATCAGACCAGGACTTGATCAATCCACGATCAATTGTCATTTCAGAGTGCAGCGTCGCAGAATAAGGATTATTCCAAGTAATACTCGTATCATCTGCAAAAAGCGTGATTTCTCCACTGATCTTCAGATACGTTATATCTTTTACAAATAATAACAAGAGGACAGGACCTAAAACAGAACCTTGGGGGACACCGCTAGTGATAAATTTACAAGCAGAATTGGAGTTATTCGTCCTTACAAATTGTTTTCTACTTCCAAGATAAGACTCGAACCAGTGTAGTGGAATACCTCGGACGCCATAAAACTCCAGTTTCCGTAATAAAATTTGGTGACTAACGCAGTCAAATGCTTTAGCATAATCACAGAAAACCGTAGCTGTGTAGTGCTTGTTATTGAGGGATGAATAGATATTGCTCAACATAGAAAACATAGCATCAGTAGTATTTTTTTTGGGTTGAAACCCAAATTGATGTGACGAGAGTATTTTATGATTTGAGAGGAAAGTCAGAAGGCGGATTTTCATCAATTTCTCTATTATCTTGGGTAAAACAGATAGGAGCGCTATCGGCCTGTAATTGGATCCACTTAAGGTTATCCGCACAACGCGCCTGGGTGGTAGCCTGGATGGTCGCTGGTAGCTGGTAGAATGTAAAATGTTGTATTGCATACAATCGACCTGACCTTCGCGCTCGTACGGTACCCCGTAAGAAACTACGAAGATAATTCTTGCAGCCAGGCGACCAGCTAATCTACCAGCTACCATCCAGGCTCGTTGTGCGGATACCCTAAGAATGAAGAAAAAATTTCATTTTATTCTACAATTTTGTATGCCAAATGAAACTCCGACATATAAAAAATTGAAACATTGACAACATTTTGTGCAGCCAATGTAAAATATTTTTTTGTGAGTATTTTAATTTTTGAACTTGAGACATGCTCTATGTTTCTTTCCCTTTCGAAGTGTGTTTGTATAGATAAATTAATTCAAACTGGGCTCATATATACCTCATCACCTCCAACATCGAATTATTGATTATGTCCTTTCATAAATTTCACACAATATAATTGAATATCACTTGCTCAAACTATGCACCAGTGGACATTGCTTTTGAAACTATGAATACGGAGAAAAGTTATATAAATTGAGTTGTTCTTTCACTGCTGGTATCGCCCGAGAACCTCCGATAATTCAAAACAAAAGACATTATGGCAAACAACAAGCATTATATGAATCTATTTTCCTTTAGCCATTTTATCATAATAATCATAAGGCAAAATAGGGATCGAATTTATAAGTGATTGTAATATTTTTATGAATGAAATGACATGAATAAAAGGACGGATTATATTTCACTCAGAATTCAACCAAACTCTAATGAAAAATAAATGCACTTGTCTATGTGAAGGTTCATTATATGATAGGGCTATCCAAAGTCAAAGATAGAATCAACCATAATTACAAGCTCCGATGTATATGATATGCATTGTATCAAAAATTTTACTCACATTGCTGTTTGAAATTGTATACTTATATGTATAAATTAAGAAATGATATACAACAAACTTTTACACGGATAACGATATAGATATATATATATATATATATATATATATATATATATATATATATATATATATATATATATATATATATATATATATATATATATATAGATCCTGTTTATATCCTGTTGAGTACTCAGAAAGTCAGGTAACAGGAAGTTTTATACAATTAGTGAAGACATTTTAAATATGAGTACAAACAAAATTTTTGGCTTGATGATTTCAACAAAATAATGTTAGAAAATTAAAAGGCCACGAGGATATGTCTGATTATTTTTGAAAACAAATAATTACCTGTGTGTCAAAGTCAACGAATGAAATTTTTGATACCAACTTGAGGTTGTAAAATAAAATGTTTGAATAGTAAAAGGGTGACAACATGATATAATTAAATCACTTAAGAAAGTTATTGAAAAAAACAATATGAATATAACTGTAATTAATAATCTTTTCATGAAGAGGAAGGAAATCTCTGTTCAAGTTGATAATATAATAATACTATACAACATTCTTACATTAATTTAAATGTCATAATGCTGGTGTACAATTTTTTTCAATTCGACATAAATGTAAAGTAGTTATTCTTTCAATTGTTTATGTCATATAATTTAATTAACTAATTTTAGTAGAAAAATATTATTAGCTGAATACAAACATTTTGATTTATTTTTATTTGAGTCGAGTAAATATTTTCGAAGATATATTTAGTTTCAGGAATAGATACAATACTTGGAAGGTGATAAATCTCCAACAAAGGTAAACAAAACAATATATTTTCTTGATGAATTCGAAAGGTCTCCCAATATTGAAGGGTTTGATAATATGTTTTTTGCGATTATGCGGAACTGAAAAGTCTCTAATAAAAATGAGCCAAGTTATATGGATGCTATTCATGATAACATAACATGAAATATTTTTTATTCAATTCTTGACAGGTAAATTTTTCTCGAAACTTCTATTCAATTCATTAAAATTTTTTTTTGAATACTAGTAAATAGTTGTGAGTACATTAACAAAATGAGGTTGTATTCTTCCTAAATTTTGAGATTTGTGGAGTAGATGAGATGACCACTAACACTAATTTTTTTCTGCTTATATATTGTCAATTTTGAACGATGGTTATGAAGTGATTGCTGTGAATAGAAAGTACAAATCTTTTCAAATTCACGATAACTAGAAATTTTTATTGACATTTCTCATTTCTACATGTTACTTTAATCTTTTCTTTCTCTCCTTTGTAGACCTTGAAAAAGGTCTTGTAAGGCAAAAACGTTGGAATAAATGATAAAAAGCAAACACAAATAAATCTCCAGTTTAGGAAAACCATATTCTGAAGAAGATTTCTGAAATTATCACACAATATATATATATATATATATATATATATATATATATATATATATATATATATATATATAAAAATAATAATAACAATTAAAACATCAGATAACAAAAACAAATACAACATATATATATATATATATATATATATATATATATATATATATATATATATATATATATATATATATATCCATTGATTGTGATAAACAACTTAATGTTTCTAACATACACCATCCAAGGTATATGGAGGCATTTCGATGTTTCGTGAACTTTCGTATAACCAGCTCCGCTACGAGGTTTGTTTGATTAGTTTCAAATAAATGTCCTAGTTCACTTCATTTTATTGCCACGAACGTGTATCGATAACACGAAGAATTCTGTTTTCTATTCATTTGCTACCTGTAAAAGGGATAAAATTGGAGCGCTTGTTACTTGCGGCGTGTGAATGTTGAATAACATCGAATTGATGTATCAACTTTACTCTTGCTTAGCGATTATAGTAACCACCTTCGGGTGCCAGGACGTACGAGTTCTCGTTGCCGAAATGTTTTCTTCTATCTCTGAGATGTGGTTCATTTGTTTCCGACTGGTGGCGCTGTGTCATATTCATATGCCATATAGTCGCTAGAAGGAAAATATAACGCCGTTAGAAATATTTGGTTGGTTATCACTTTCGATGGATGGATGATACTGATGAGCCCCAAATAAGGGCGAAACAGACTGTCTATCATTTCCATTGATTGTGATAAACAACTTAATGTTTCTAACATACACCATCCAAGGTATATGGAGGCATTTCGATGTTTCGTGAACTCGTATAACCAGCTCCGCTAGGAGGTTTGTTTGATTAGTTTCAAATAAATGTTCTAGTTCACTTCATTTTATTGCCACGAACGCGTATCGATAACACGAAGAATTCTGTTTTCTATATATATATATATATATATATATATATATATATATATATATATATATATATATATATATATATATACATACAAAATAAAATATTTCCTTATTTCGCAAAGACAACTTGGACAGGTATTCCTCAAATACAATATAAAAAATTACTGAAAAAGTAATAATTATTTTTAATTCACGAACACTCATTGGAATATAATGTTCTGCGATTAATTTGTCTTTCCGAAATCATTAAAACCATTGAAACTATAATATTTTTTGTATTTGGGTAATAACCTTTCATTCAACTAAATTGCTTACTTGAAGATATCTAAAAAATTCATTAAAATATATATTATATTAATTTATTATAAGAACTTTAGTAAAGTTCCCAAATATTGAGTGTTGTCAGGAATTATTATGATTCGTACAACCTATCTCATATGCTAAAGATCAGTATTGATTCCCAAACATTTGGTATTTTAATTTAGTTTTTCAATATTCATAAGTATGAAGATTCATACTTATAGACATTGATGGTGATACTAAATGATTCGAAATTCACAAAATTTCAATAACTCTCTGCATTTATTAATAAAAAAAGAGAGAGTTACTTGTTTGATATGATTGAAACGCAGAAGATTCAATAGTTTAAGATATTCAAGTTCTAAACTCATTATTCACTGACCTAAAAAGAATGAGGAAGAACCCTAGCATTAAATTCATTTATTACATTTCTCTATCCCGTAAGTAGTCAGATGAGACCTAATGCGTTTTGTCTGTGGCTTCGGTTTATATTTATCTGTAGGTATGTCGCAAGAGGACAGATTCTATTTTAAACGGCAGTATGTGAAAAACACCGCGCGATTTTTGCTTGAGCTCACGGCAAATAGCTATATCGAGCTAACATCAAAGGAGCGGTTGCACTTCCATTAGACTAGTGCTATAAATTTATTTAGATAAATTAACTGGAACAAAAGAATATTTATTTTTTCATTCCTTATCATTTCAGATCACAAACTACAGCAAAATACAAATAGTCGCGTCAATGAAGCCGTAAAACAGGCAAACTTCGAAAGTCCTCAGAAACAGCTCCGACTTTGATAATTTTTTTTTTTAAATTTCTGTTTTTTTATATTATTGAAAATTAGAAATCTTTTAGAGGAGGGAAATGATTATTTTTATTGTTCAAACAATATGTATGTAATATATATAACAAAATAAGTTTTCATCCCCATTATTTCTCTATTATTTATTATTCATTATTAAATAATAGAATAATTCATTATTTATGATTAAATAATAGAATAATTTATTATTTATCATTGAATAAATGGATAATTTACCTTAATTTATTTCATTTACTCTGAAAGAATAACACTACACAAGTAATTTTGTCAATTTTTGTTTTTATTTTGAAAAAAGAACATTTATTTTTTATAATTGATTTGCCTATTGAAACTTAATCTTCATCAGGTGGTGGGTGATTATTGTAGTCACTTCCAATGCATACAATGCAGGCGGGTGAGAAATGCAAACCACTTTTTCTGCAGCCACACGCTGGACCGCATCCCGTTTTGCAAGAGCAAAATATAAATTTTTTTTTTTTTTTAACTCGAGGGACCTACAGTTTAACGCCGGTTCCGAACGGCCAATGGGCTTGTAAACAATGTACATTACCCAACACTCAATCTCATCACTAGAACCACTAAATTCAGGACATACACAACGCCCAAGAGCAAGGTGGGACTCGAACCCACATCCTCGGTCAACAAACGGTACAAGGCGGTAGTCGCTCACCGCTGGTCTACCGAGGCCCCCCAATATAAATTTTAAAACGTTCATCGGTGCTGCGGGTTGTGTCATTGTAATTGGTTTTAAGTAATGATCTATTTGCCAACCCCAATCTTTGGGAGATATTGAAGCATTATTTTTCCATTGTTGAACTTGAAGGTAAACTCTTTTAATATGTTTTTTTGCTGCACGCTCTTGAGTTTTGAAGCTAATGTTATAAAAAGCTTGTATCGCAGTTCATTCAAACTTTTGGCAGTTTTATCACTATACATGGCGAGCATACAATAAATACTTCCATCAAAAAGTATTTCTTCACGTTGTTCTTGAACCATAAAAGTTTCAACTGCTGTAGTAATGAGTAAATTCTGATAACTATTAAAAACTGATAAAACTATTTTTTCCTTTATTATAAAAAGCAATTGTATCACATGCAGTGAATGCATGGATGAAAAAGAGATGATTTTTGGTAATATTTGAATATTTTATTAACATGGTTTCTGTAGAGTAAATTCGTTCCGACACATTATTTTTTACTGGTTTCAATCAAAATATTTCTTTATGATCAGGTGCTAAAGCCATCAATATCACTAACACATCAATGTCCACTATCAAGAGCTGATTGAACAATTAAACGATCTGAATCGCGTACTGCTTGACTTTAGTTGTATTCAGAGCCATGTCTTCTTCAAAAAAATAATCGATTGAAGTATTACTTTTATATCTACGATTTCCCTCAGACACTTCAGTTCCATTGTTATTGTATCCATCAAAAACAACTTTAACGTTGGTACCATAGTTATTACGTAAAAATCTGATATACTGTTGAAAAATATCAATAAACTTCGAATTTTTTTCCAATTTAAATCTGTGAAGTAACATACCACCATCGATAATGTAAAAAAAAACAATTTTTGTAATATCTTTAACATCCGTTTCACATTGTTCAAAAATATCGGCGTGGGGCCTCGGTAGTCCCGCAAAAAGGTGTATCGCTTGAAACAGAGGATCGTGGGTTCGAGTCCCACCTTGCTCTTGGGTGTTGTGTATGTATGAAATTAAGTGGTTCTAAAAATTTGATCTGTTGGGTAATGACTTAGATTAAGCCCATTGGCCGTTCGGAACTAGCGTAAAATTTTAGGTCTCTTGAGTTTAAAAAAAAATATCGTTTAGCGTTGATTTCGTCGTTTTCCTTAGTCAAAGAAAACCGCGCAAAAACTAATTTTTTTATATGAATGACGTCTATATTGTTCAAAAATTAAAAATAATTATTTCTCTCCTCTACAAGATTTTTGATTTCAAATAATATTAAAAAACAAAAATTAAAAAAAAAATTATCAAAATCGGAGCGTTTTCTGAGGACTTTCTACCGAAAAGCTTTATTGACGCGACTGAAAGCATCATTTATGTCTTTTGATACAAACATTGTCAAAAATGCAAGCGATCATTGTAAAATTGAAGGGGTGTCTCTAGATTGACTGAATAAAATTTTATATGAGACAATAATAGCACAACATATTATAAATGGATAATTTTGGGAATTGAACTCAAATTCAATAAGTTGAGTACATTCTGCAATTTGGGAAATTAATTTATTAAATATTTTGTCGATATAATGAACTTCTATCAAGAGTAATCGGCGGTTTATATCTCATTCGTTTCATTTCAAAATTTCTGTTTTTGAATGAAAATTAAAGTGTTGTGTTTTTCAAGAAAAAGTGAATAATAAATTTTTATGTTTTTGTGAAGACCATTTTAAGATTTATTGATTCTTATTGTGATAGAACAATTACATCAGACTCCCTAGTCTAAATGAACTTAGATTCACATAAGACTCAAAGGAGAAAGAGAAAAATGAGAAAAATCGTAAAATACTCCTCGAAATTCTCGATAATGGCTAAGAAAATTCCTTCAAGTAAGCCAAATCAAAAGACATCGATTGTACTTCTGACGTGGAATAACCTTGTTATTATTCTTGAAATTTTTATATTATATGACCATTTTTGATTCTTCAAATACTTAATACAGTTTGCGATTTCAAATGGATTTTTAATTTGAAAAAAAATTTAAAATCTTCAATTTGACTCCACCTGCATACCCAATTTAACCTTAAATTTAGCATGATGAACAAAACCAAAATTTGAATTTACTACGTTTATTATTACAAAAATACTTTGAAAAATATAACACTGCGATTGCAATTTCGGTCACTAGACCATCATCAGGCAGATTGAGTTAAGAACTGAATACATGAGGCCTCGGTAGACCAGGCGGTATGGTTTACCGCTTGTAAACCGAGGATTGTGGGTTCGAGTCCCACCTTGCTCTTGGGTGTTGTATATGTCCGGAATTTAGTGGTTATAGATTTAAGAGAAATTGTTGGGTAATGTGCATCGTTCACAAGCCCATTGGCCGTTCGGAACCGGCGTTGAACTGTAGGTCCATCGAGTTAAAAAAAAAAAAAAACTGAATACATAATTATAGATTTGCGCTTACGGGTGGGAGAGAATTATTGCAGGTACCTAAATAGACAATAGGAACACACTTCAAGAAGGGCTAATTGAAGAGGATTTCCCAAATTGGTACAATTAAATGTTCTTAGAAAAATCAAATCAAATCAAATCAAATCAAATTTATTCACTAAATGTTTAGTATTACAATATTTTTACAATGCTCTTAGATAATGTATTTAAGATAAAAATAAAAAATACGTTTATAAATCACGTCCCTGCAAGGCCAAAACAGCCCGTGTGCAGCGAATTAACATTAACAAGAGATGAGTTAACCTTAACTTTAAACCAAGGTAATGAAAAAAAAGATATCAAAAACAAAAAAGGATAAAATACATAAACAAAAGAGGAATTATATAATTAAATATCTTTTGGGCACCAAAAACAATGGAAGAAGTTTAGGAGTAATTATTTTTAGTTTTACTTTTTATTATGCGCTTTATAGCATTAAAATTATTTGTTGTGCTTGGAATTTCTATTAAGTTAAAGATTTTAGGTCCCTGGTAGTAGAAAGAATTTAATGCCAGGGTAAGCCTAACTCTAGGCAACTGGAATTTTTGAAAACCTCTAGTACTCATTAGAATTTGCATATTTAGTAAATGTCTGTATTTGAATACTGCAATTCCGCAATTTAATCTATAGAGTGCATCAATATTTAGCACATTTAAAAGCTCAAACAATGGCTGTGAAGGATGTGTTCTTTTCTTTTTTTAAATTACCCTTAATAAGCATTTTTGTAGTACCACCAGAGGATATAAGTTGGTCTTATATGCTCCCCCCCACACACTTATTGAGTACACTATCACAGATTGAAATAGTGATAGGTATATAGTTTTTTAAGATATGTGTTGACAGAATTTCTCTTAACAAATAAAGCTTGGGTAACAAAGAATATAATTTTTGTTTTATATTAAATATATGTGATTTCCAAGTCATATTTTGATCTAACGTTAAGCCCAAATACTTGATGTTGTCAACCTGCGCAACTGTGTTACATTCACAATTTCTAATATTGCAGTCAAGTTCGTGAAATATTAATGGATGTTCAAAAGAGAATGAACCACGAGTAGCAAAATTAACATAATTAGTTTTTTTTACATTTACACAAATCTTATTCAAAGAGAACCATTTTGTTAAAGTATTGAGATCTTGTTGCATTTTAATTTGTAGGATTTTTTTTTGTTCTGTTCTGCATAAAAAAGGGCAGTATCATCTGCAAAGGTAAAAATTTTTCCATTCAACGTGGCGCTACAAAGGTCGTTAATGTACACTAAAAAAAGCGTAGGAGACATTATAGATCCCTGCGGAACACCACTCCGAAGGTTCAATTCCCTACTAAGTTCATCACCTACTCTAACATTTTGTTTGCGGTTAGCCAAAAAGGTTCGAAACCACTTTAGAACTGTTTCCCCTAATGCCCGCGCAATGGAGTTTTGTCCAATAATACAATATGTGAGAGTGTATCAAAAGCCTTTTTTATGTCTACAAACATACCTGATACAAATGCCGCCTTTTGTCCAAACTCCGACATCACCCGATTACTAAACTTTATTAGTGCAATTTCTGTACCCTTATTTTTCAAGAAAACCATATTGGTTATTCGAAAAGAAGGAGTGTTTATGCAAAAAAATTGTTAGTGACTTTAGCACCAGTGTCTCAAACAATTTAGAGAAAACGGAAGTGAGGGCTATTGGTCTGTAATTACCTGCATCCTAATTTGTTGCCTCCTTTATGTACAGGAATAACTATTGAATTTTTTTAAGACAATCTGGAAAAGTTCCGCAAGTGATGGATTGATTAAATAACTGTGTTAGAATAGGCGCCACTCATTTTTAACCTGTTTTTCAAAATATTCGCTCGCTGTAATAGAATCAGGGCTTGGCGCTTTGTTACTTTTAAGTGAATTTATGCCTGTGAGAATATCAGATTCTACAAAAAGGTTTGGGATTATTATGGAGTCTTTTATAGATTTTTGTGTTAATCTGACAGAGATTCTGAAGAGCCTACAGGCCCCTTTACATCCTCTGTAGTGATTTTATGTTTTCTACAAAATAAGAGTTTAGGTAGTTAGCTATATCTTTTGTGTATCAGTTAAAATTTCTTTACTATTAGAGTTTTCCAATTTTATTGATATTTCTATTTTTATCACTGGAGCCCGTTATACTTTTTATAGTTTGCCATTGCTTTTTTATATTGTGCGTGTACTTTTTTTATTTCGTTTTCAAAAAAGGATATTTTAGATATGTTAATTAGTTTTTTAACAAAATTTACGGTACGTTATGTACTTTAGTTTTAATTGATTATTCCAAGGTTCCCTTTTAGCTTTTGGAACAGTTTATTTCTTTCACGAATGCCTCTTTAACAGCCCTTTCGACATCCATGGCTTAATCCTTTTATGTGAGCTAGAGTTTACAATTTCGAATGAGCTTGTTTTAAACCAAGTCCACAAACTTGTCCACGAAAGTTGAAAATTTGTAATTTATATCCGAGTTTAAATCATGAACAAATGTAAATCGTTTTCCACTATTTTGGATTTTAATTTTCTATGTCTACTTTCTTTATTTTTGAGGTTGCTTTATTTGGGACTCAAAATTTTTTATAGGTATTACACCTAAAATCAGATAATGATCTGTTGTGTCTAACTCTATTACCGCGCGGAATTTAGTATATCGGCCCTACATTTCATAAATATGTGATCAACGCATGTTCCTGAACCACTATTTATTTGGCCGTGTTGTTTCATTCATGCATGATACAAA
>JARQZK010003075.1:0-22500 GCA_030704885.1 Cynegetis impunctata | reverse complement strand
TTTATATAGTGTTAACATTGAGCAACGTTTCGCGGATTAGTTTCATCTGCTTACTTAGTCTTGAAAAGGTTGTTATTCTTAATTTTTTTTTTACAAAACTTTATTAAATATGACAATCAGAACATCAATTACCTCTACAAAACTTTTCAATCCATCAGTCATCAAATTAAAACTTATTACTATCATCATTTATTCTTTATTCAACACGCTGACCTATATTCTATTCAAAACATGGCATCTTAATTATAATTCTCCAGTAAAATGTGCAAAAATCAACTTTTTTTTTCTTCTTCATTTTCAATTTTATTTCAATATTATTTTCGTTTTTTCTTTTTCTTCTAATAGTTTGACTAAGCATAACCAGGCACAATTTGTCCTATAAAGTTTTGTGAAAATTTTTAAGAATAACCTAAGAATAGGCCTGAGGAAGCAGATGAAACTAATCTGCGAGACGTTGCTAAATATTAACACTATATAAATCCAGTGTATAAATTTGTCCTAAATCCCACAATTTCTCAATATAATTGATTTACTATGGAGGACACTAATTCAAATGATTTGATCATCCTGTATGTATTCAACTACCAAATATTCCTTGTTCAAAAATTTTTTATAATTTTACCTTCTTTAAATTTCCACTTAGGACTGTGACGGTTTCAGTACTCATAACTTTTCAAATTTAATTTCAGCCTGTCGTCATATTCAACAAGAAATTCTGTTCACGACCTCCTAGGACCTGAAGGACCTCGTTAACAAAATATGCAATCCTCTGATCAAGGTATGCCGCCATTGAATGTGACTTCATCTAGTCGAATGTCAACTTTTGTGTCAAGTTGTCTTCGACCTTAAATCCTGAGATTTCTTCATCTATATTAACTCCAACGCCTCCAGGAAAAAGTGACATTACATTTGTATTGATTTGTATATACTGGATAGTTTGCTGTAGAAAATTAAGCTATAATAATTAATTAACTTGTAATGTTATTTGAGTACTTTCTGATATTGTATTGATCTTCTCTCAAATGCTTTCTTGAAATAATATTCTAACAAAACGTGCAATATTTTATGATATTGAACCCTCTGTGTTAATCTTAGTATTAGTTTTTAAGGTATATTAGAGATATTAGAAAATTATTTTTAGTACAAGTGTGTAAATTGAGATATAATTTAAACTGCATGTTAATTCATGAATATATACAATTATGCATACATTTTATATATTGATATTTGAGAGAAAATATAAACGTAAAATTAAAAGCACTTTCAAGTAAAAAAAGTAATTACTGGGACTGATATAACTATTAAAGAATAAAGGAGAAAAAATATATGAACAAGAGAAAAAAAATTTCTGTAGGAAAATACAAACGAAAATGAAAGTAAATACACGTAGTGAACTATGAAGTGGTTTAATATAGTCTGGAATCTAGATAAATGAATTACAAAGGACCCCGCGCATTTAGTTAGAAAAAATGACGACAGCTAAATTCGCTAATTTCTGGATATATTATAGATACTGGCCAGCTATGAAACATATCAATTTTAAATTCTGTTCCCACGGCTGGTTTGGGATATAGGCTGGTCCAAATGTCAATGTCTCGATAAACCATCTTTACAATTTTAGAAAATGCTGTTAACATACAGACTTTCTGTGGAATGCGATAACCTCAATGGGAAGCTATAGCTTGACGATAGTCACTCATATAACTCAAAATTGAGTCCGACATATACAGGCTGTTTACTCGATGGGTTTGTGTACACGGTCTCGACTTCGACAATTATGTTTCAAAAGGCTTCATTTTTTACTTAATGATAACAAAGGATACTCGAAATAGTAGACGAAAAGTACAACTCTCTACCGTGTACAATTTAGAAAGAATGATGGTCTAATTTGACATCACCGAATTTTTCTTCTTTATACTTTGTACAGGGATTATTTGTGAGGTACTGGAAAAATGAATGAGTTCATTGCCAAATCGAATAGTTAAAAAACAGGCCACATTCATGTTAAAACTAAAGTTCATATACCGTATGTTCGTTTCCTAATTTCGAAAAATGAGAGTGTATCTAATGGGACTGATTGGATTTCAACGAGACAAGTAAGAATAGTACTTATATTCAGTTTGTATTGTTCAGGGTGGTTGGGAACCGCTTCCTCTAGATCCATAGACTCACTTTTCAAGATACAGGTACAGTGAAATACGTTCTTTGACCATAAGTCTAGTATCCTGAATGAATAATCATTTTCACATTTGAATATCAATTGAAATCGCGTTGTTAACCGAATCTATAATTTTAGTAAAAAGATATTTCACGTGCGGTAGTATACCAGAATAACCAAGGTACCACAACACCATTGCCACATGAGCACATGTTCCGAGTGTTCTTGGACCTGATTTACAGGTACAGACTCTCGGTCTTCATTATTTTGAATCCATAGCTGATACTTTGTAACATTTTTATATCTCGAAAATAGTCTCAACCTAACAAGGTTAATATCAAGGTTTCATCAATTTCTAAATTAATATCTTGATCACCTCAAGATGAAAAATAATTAATACGTTTTTATCTACGAGGTATGCCTGTAAAAATGAACATACGGTATAAAAACGTCAGTTTCAACATGATATGTACTTTTCATAGACTATTCGACTTACTTACTCTTCAGTACCTCACAAATAAAAAGTTTTCAAGTAATAAAGAAAAAAAATTCTGTGATTTTAACTTTTGGACCACTTTTTTTTTCTAAACGATACATGGTAGGAAGCTGTATTTGGTTTCACTGTTTTAGATATCGTTTGTTATCAATGAAGCTAGAAATAGAGTTTTTTGGCATGAAACTGTCGAAGTTGAAGCCACATACACAAACTCATCGAGTAAACAGCCTGTATATGCCGGGCTCATTTTCAAGTTATTTGGATGGCTTCCTTTGAAGAACGGTTTTTTAGTGAAGTTATCATATTACAGTAAAAATTTGTATGTTGACATCATTTTCTGAAATTATGAATATGATTTTTTTGGACATATATATTTGGACCACTCTATATCGTAAACCAGTCGTGGGAAAAAAATTTAAAATTGATATGTTGTGTAGGTAGCCAGTATCTATAATATATTCAAAAATTAGCGAATTTAGCTGTCGTTATTTTTTCTAACTAAATGTGCGGGGTCCTTTTTAATTGGTTCAATGATTTCCAAAGACAGTAAATAGAGTGAAAATTTGGAAAATAAATATTTTCATTATTTCTGCAACCTTTTTCGTCCTTGATTTTCGGATTTCTTACCGAAGTCCTTCAGTTAGAACTATTAATTTAGCATGTGCCAACAATTAATAACATATATGGAATTCGAATTTATGTATTCAACAAGAATAGCAACAGTGATGGATGTATCACAACAATGTCGTAATTTTTTCCCTATATTGTTCTGTGTAAATATTGTTGTACTGATATACTAAGATAAAATAAAAGCGTTTGGCTTAGTAGCATCATTCTAATTTCAGAAATATATTTTGATCTTATTGAACGATCTCTTATCGTTGATTCACTTATAATTTATATTATTTATATTCCTTTTTTGATTTTCTACATAATTATTCATTGAAGATCCTATTCCGAGATCTGACCATAATAATCTTTTCGAACTTAAACCGTTAAGCCCAATGTAGTAACAAGAAAAGTATTATTTTGATACTAAGTGATTTTTTTGGAAGTAACGAATATTTTTCCGTGTGATTTAAGTGTCACACATATAAAAATATATTCTCAGATGAGATTCTCGGTACTGAGTTCCCTCGAATGCACAAAGGCGCCATTTGTTCAAAATCAAGAAAAATATGTTCCTTAATTACACATATTATATGGTCTCAATTAGAGTTCGAGAATAACTAAACATGAGACTTTTTTACTATGCATTAATCAATGCATATTGAATAATGACTAGATTGCTTCATCCTAAGCTTACTCTGTTCCCGTTTTCTGCTTCAAAATTTAAAGACGATTGTCATTAAATTCCGGGAAACAAGTGTTCATGAAACATCCGAGCATAAATGAGGGGATTATATTCAAGAACAAATTGAAAAACTCGAAAGGTTTTAGTACATACTAGGCTCACTTTCATTACCGTATGAAAATAAGAGAATAGATCTACGTTGCCTGAATAGAAGATAAGATGATCTTCCTGAAATGAAAAGAATTGGAATATTAAGAAAATACTTATACTGAAGTAAGTATATCTTTATTTCAGATTAGCTAGGTGATAATATTCGTCTATCAGAAACCAAAAATTCAAATTATAAACTTAGATATATATATATATATATATATATATATATATATATATATATATATATATATATATATATATATATATATATATATATATATATATATATATATATATATATATATATATATATATATATATATATATTTATATATATATATATATATATATATATATATATATATATATATATATATATATATATATATATATATATATATATATATATATATATATATATATATATATATATATATGCATATATATATGCATATGCATATATATATATATATATATATATACATATACATATATATATATATATATATATACATATATATATATATATACATATATATATATATATATATATATATATATATATATATATAATATATTATATATATATATATATATGCATATATATATATATATATATATATACAAATATATATATATATATATATATATATATATATATATAAATATATATATACAAATTCTTGAGTTTTACTTGTTTATCGTATTTATTCCAAGAGATATCAATTATTGGTATAACAGGTTCATTTCAAAATGTTACATACTAAAATTATAAATTACTAGGACGTTTCGATGGAGTTTCCATCTTCATCAGCTAAAATTGGGATAAAATACAATTCAGATGCTTCACTATGAAACAAATACACACATACACAAAGATAAAATATAATAAAAAAGAATCATAAACTAATTGAAACTAATTTAGTGAAGACGAAAATATATGTATATATATATATATATATATATATATATATATATATATATATATATATATATATTCATACATAATTATGTATTACTTGTCTATGCTTAGCAATAGTAGACTACTTGAGCGTTAAATGAATATTTAAAAAATTGAAAAGTCAAAGAGAAGAGAACTATATATCATAAAATGTTTCCGGCTGTGACCGTCTTCAGATACTAACTACGTGCTATTCAGTTCAATAGTAGCAGTCGAATCTGCTAGTATAAGATAGTCAGGGAAATCACAGTAACCCTCACCCACATATAATATACGAAATTGAATTTTAAAATATTGACAAATATCAAAAACGAAAAACTACCTTATGTTTCATAAATTTTTGTTTCCAATATTAGATGGCGAGGGAAATAACAGAGAGCCCTATATATATATATATATATATATATATATATAAATATATATATATATATATATATATATATATATATATATATATATATATATATATATATATATATATGCAAGGTGATCCCGAATTATGTTCATGTACAATCTTTCTCTGAAGCGAATCATAAGGGAAATCTAACCCTTCAAAGGCGTAAATTGATAACCTTATTTTCTGAATATCTTCCAAATGGTTGTGATTAAGAAGTTTGTAAGGAGTGATTGAAAGACATTAGTCGAATTAATTTCATGTTACTACCTAACCCATCCCTTCTGAATGGTGAGGGTTATTATGCCACATTTTCATTAGGTATTTCCAATTAATTTTGAAAAAATAGCTCCAAAATTGTGATTTTCGATAAATTATAACCGAGATACGAGAGGGGGTCACAAAATGCTAAATTTTTAAAAATTCCCTGTATCTTATAAACTAAAAGGGCTATTCAAATTTTGTTGATGGCATCTTTAGTTTCACGAAAAAGTAGCACAGTGTCGCAAAATCCGGAACCCTATACCTTTAAAAATAATGGAGATACCCCGTGAAAGTACCCAAAATGGGACACCCTGCACATCTTGTTGCGTCAATTATTACTATGTCTGATATTCGCTGCAGTTTCTTATAGTCGCCACTATTACTAATGCAAGTTCTGGCATTGCCAATAATTCTATTAGAATAATTTTCACTATAACGTCTTACAGCGGCAGCAGCATTTCCAAAACATTTTTCTAGCACTAAAAGTATGTATGTCAACTGAAAATGTGAATAATATGGCATATTCAGGGAAAAAGTATTTTCTTTAGAGAACAATTGTTTAATAATGTTCAATGAATTTAACTGTCGAAAACGATACAACTTTCATTAAAATAATTCAATTATTTTTACAGTCCCTAATAAATCAGGGAAAAAGTGGCACAAGAGAGTCGCTTATAATACAAGTAAGTTGCAATTCCAAAGTCTACTTGATGTGCTGAAGAAATGTCACGATTACAGTAAAATGCACATATAACTTCTAGTTCACATAACTAGAAAATGGTGAAATTATTTAGTCACATATATTTGATGTAATAGATATTAACTTGATGCTTGAAGTTTTTTACAAATGCGCGGTGTATCCTACGGGTGGATAGAATCACTCATTACAGATAGAGAGCAGAAAACTAACTTCAAAAATGAATATTTATCGGTTAACTCAGGCTACTTACCAGTGACCAGTGGCGTACCCCAGGGTAGCATCTTGGGCCCGCTTTTATTTATAATTTTTTTTGATAGTGTCATGTATGAATTCCCATATCACTATGTGGGGGCGTTTGCGGATGATGCAAACGTTACGACATCTTATAGTGATCTTTATTTGTTGTCTAAAATGTCAACTGGTGCCGTGAATAGAATGATTAATTTTTGTCAAAATAATGGTCTCGTCTTAAATCAATCAAAAACCGAAATGATGTTATTTTCACTTGCAGATCTAAATAAAAGCTTACTTGTTAAGATGCATAATAGTTCAATTAAACAGAATACAGTCACGAAATATCTGGGCATTATTCTTGACGAGCATCTTACATGGTCAAGTCAAGTTGATGCAGTTTTAAAAAAACTTTCCTTATCCACTTATGTATTATGGCAATTAAGAGAAAGAGTTGACGTTTCCCTATTACTGCTCTATTATTATGGCTACGTACAGTCATGCCTAACATATGGTATTATATGTTGGGGAAACTGCGCCAGGGCTGGCGAGGTCTTTAGAGCCCAAAAACGGGCACTAAGAATAATTACATTTAAGCCGTATACATACTCGTGTAAACAATTATTTCCTGAATTAGGAATACTAACATTTCCTTCATTATTTATTTTTACATCAATAATGCATGTTAAAAAGAATATAACCAATTACCCAATTTCCAGAAACACTAGTCAGTATGAGTTAAGAGCAAATTTAAACTTGGAGATTCCTAAACACAAGCTCTCAAAAGTAGCCAATAGCCCTTTAGTTTTACCAATTAAATTTTATAACAAATTACCAACAGAAATAAAAAATATTCAGAAATACACCTCTTTTAAAACTATGCTGAAAGATAACTTTATTAGGAACACGTTTTACTCTATTAACCAATTTATTAATTGCAAAGTCTCTGACCTTTTACCAAAGTTAAGGAAAGGATAAAAAAAATATATATATATATATATATATATATATATATATATATATATATATATATATATATATATATATATATATATATATATATATATATGTACATGTTTAATAATTTTTAATAATGTGTACTGTATGTGATAATTTTGTGATTTTATTTTTTTACTTTTTGTAAAGATAGGTACTTTGTATTACACTACCTATATATTTTGTACATTTTGACATTATCCTATACTTATAAAAGTCCATGGAAATAAATGATTTGAAATTGAAATTGAAAATTATCATTACCTATACTTCCATCTCCAATAATTTAGGCATTTGGCTTTAGCTAATTTTATTCTCTTATTGTTATTTTTGGAGATATACGAGGAACTATAAGTTGAATGTTTCGTGTTCTACTTACTTCCTCCATTATTTTTTTATACGAATATAGATTGCTAGGTAGTAAAATCATATTTATGTTCCATCGTTCCAGACTTAAAAACTGCAATGGTAGCACCTTAATCGGTTGTATAAAAGAGTAAACAACTATATATATATATATATATATATATATATATATATATATATATATATATATATATATATATATATATATATATTCAATTAATGAATTATTGGGATATCAGTCAGGTAAGGTTCAAATGATAATACTCTTTAAAACGTTCAAGCTTTCGGCTTATTTATTGCCTTCCTCAGGAACCTGTAATGTATGATGAAGCAATGCAATGAAATTACAATATTCGTTACTAACTTACGTAAAGTGAGGTTATAAAATTTAAAATTCACTGCTACCATAATCTCACCAATTTGGTGGTACAGTTCTATGCATAATTGGTTACTCTTGTTTATAGAAAACAGTAATTTGATTTATATACATTCAAAGACGTTCACAATCAAAACTTAAAAGTTAGAAGATTTAACAAAAGGCGTAGACGCGACACATGATTTAAAAATTTGTTGTATATCCTATATTACCAGCATAGATTTAGTTCCAGCGTTCGCTGCCAACATCAGTTCCTACTTCCACTATGATGTATTTTTATTGATTTTCTGATTTAATAACTACTATAAAAATCTATTGAAGTAGGACCTTTTCAACAAGGAGTCTAACCCAAAGTAAGTAAAAAGGCTTCCTTATAGGAACAGTTGATAATTATATTAGGGCTAGCAATCGTCATTTTTGACAGAAAAGCCTAAATATGTCAAAATCGCTTAGACATAGGTATAGGACATGATCCATAGAATCTGCCTAGAATCCAAAAATGTAATAATACATAGGGTACCCTATTTAAAATAACTGACCTAGGGTCTATTTCCCTTACAACCGGAAGTGCGCAATAGATGAAAATATATTGCTGTATAGGCCCCAAGGCATCTAGCAAGTTCCCAAAATTTCAAACTTTTCCTACATTCAGTTCCTGAGATATCGATCGATGCAGTTAGTTGTGGTCCACCCTGTATATATATATATATATATATATATATATATATATATATATATATATATATACATACATTCATGTATTTTTATACATAGGAAAAGGTTTGAGATGTCGTTTGGTTCAAATTACCACTCAATTTACTCCATTCACACAGAGTTATGAATTTATTTGTGATCTTACAGTTCAAAAATAAATGACGCTCGATTTTTTTGATTTTGAAATAAGCAAAATCTAAAATTGCTAGAATTTTGTTCATGAAAGATATTTCGATACTGAAACTATTAATGTTGATGAGAGTTCTGTATTGGGTCCACTTATATTCATAATGTTTATGAATGACCTACCTATTATTATTATTATTATTATCTTTAGACGCAAAAGTGAGTATGACGTACATCCATAATTAGAGACATAATCTGAATAAAATTTCATACCTAATTTTAATTACTACAGGGTGTTCTACAAGCTCTATGACAAACTTTGACAGAAGGTAGGTTGCTTGATTTTAAACATTTTTTTTTCAATAAACATCGTCCGATTCGTTTTTGTTTAGAAGTTACAAGCATTCAACTTTTATTAACAATTGATTATAAAAATTGAAATTAAATGATAATCACAAAACTAAAGACTATAAAAATTGTTCGAAATGTCCACCCTCAGCTTGAATGCAAGCCTCACATCGACGAACTAAAGATTCGGTCACTCGAAGAATGAGATTTGGATCATTTCTTATTTGGTTAGCCTCATCTTGAATTCTTCAAGTAATTGCTGATGGGTAGCGATTTCAACATGGTAGAGCAGCTGCTTCATGTGTCCCCATAAATAAAAATCCAGAGGATTTAGATCGGGTGAACGAGGTGGCCATAATATTGGACCTCCTTGACCCATCCATTTATTCGGGAAATGTTCATTTAGCCAAGCAACTACTTGTCTTCCCCTATGTGGCGGTGCACCGTCGTGCTGATACCACATATTTTGAATAATATTAAAATGTACGTCATCAATTATTTTATTTAGAACTTTCACAAGAAATATCTAATAAATAATTAAAATGACACTAACAATAATTATTTTCATAACAACCGATATTTCTATTTATCAGCCTACGTTTTTTATTGAAGCAGGTGTATATTTCATAAGTGTGCATTGTTTAACATGCTTAGTGACTTTCTATCACTTCCTGGTTGACTGAAAAAATTACGATTCTTCAAATGCTTGTAACTTCTAAACAACAACGAATCGGACCCATGTTTATTAAAAAAAAAATGTTTAAAATCAAGTGACCTACCATCTGTCAAAGTTTGTCATAGAGCTTGTAGAACACCCTGTATATCTACATATGTTTGGAGCTGTTAGCTAATTTCTAAGGTTAGAGTATTTTTTCTTGAGTAATAGTTATTGAGCTAAAATATATCTATTTGAAGGTATCAATAATAATGAAGGAAATATGTAATTTTATTTCAATTGTTCATATTGATTCACATAGTTTTGAATAACAGCATCCAGATCATTATCCTCCTTGAATATGGATCGATCAGGTATTCCATAATAATTTACAACAGATTTCAGATTCTGGGCAAAATATTAAAACCTCCAACATTAAACATTATTTTTTCTTGAAATTCACTCACTCCTTTCACGAATTTCAGCAATTATCAAGAATTACGACCTAGAGATAGGAACCAGCTAGCAAATGTAGCGTGTCCTCCGTCCCACTCTTCACTTTCAGGAAACCCTGTTTCTAGGAAAAACTAAGCAGAGCTCATAATTCCGAATGTCGCGGATGTTTCGGCAGAATTTATGTTAGACAATCACTGACCCATATTCCGAATGATTAACTGTTCGGGGTTAATGGCAAAAAGTTGCGAGAATAAGGCGTTGATTACAGTAAAAAAGATTTAAACTCGAGAGCAATCTGCATAGTTTCCAAACAGACCGTGGTAAATTTTTCTGATAGAAAATCGCCTGAAAATTTTTTTACTAGTTTATTTTATCTCTTCATAAAATTATCAGCAAAATTGTTTTCAGCTAATGGAACATGATTTCTATAACTTTATAAAGAAATAAAAAACTAACTTTTCATAGGTTGAAATAAAAATATATTGAGTAAACGCGTTTCGTCATAACATTGACTTCATCTCGTACTAAATTATGGTGTAAAAAAAAAGGAAACACACGTGTTTCATTCCTCCCTGAAGTATGTGTCATGGAGGCGGGCAGCTTGAGTTTGGGATTAACTCCTTCAGCCAGATCAGAGGAAACACTTGTATGTACAAGTGCATTAAGGATAGGTGAGACGGGATATTTATGGAACATAGGAAGTGTGGGTAGGGTTCAGAGCATTAATACTGGCCCAGCATTCGCCGTATAAGTTTGCAAGCAGTGACTTACATTACCATGAGGAAACCTCTGAGAAAACTCATGGCAGACCAGTCGGCCCCGGGGTTTGAACCCGAGACCTCCCAAATACTAGCCAGCGTACCTAACATACTCGACTAACTAGCTAGGTATTATGGTAATTATGGTGTTACAAAACAATCTATTTATACGAAAAAGTGAACATAACAGAGGGGTTCCTAGAGAAACTAAATAACCATAAGCGATTCATGTAGAGTTATTGGTAGGTACATTGAACAGATTAAGGAATCTGGTCGTTAACTAGGTTTCCGGAATTTTTATATTTATTGTATAGGAATTCCCAACAGTTAGTTTTGTGGTGTAAATAGACAAGAGGAACGCATTTGAAGAAGGGCTAATAGAAGTGGATTTCCCAAATTGGTACAATGAAATGTTCTAAAAAAAAACATTATTGTTTGAATACACGAAATATAGGAAAATATATCAAGTCAATCCGGTCGTTCAGCAAGATATATTTTGCATTATGTTTGAGTTTAAAAATTTCTACTGATTCTGAGTAAGTAATTTTGTTTCCTTTCGGTAATTTGTGCATAATTTGAAAATTATCTATTTGTGGAAATGGGTGGTGGTTTTCACGGCAATGATTTGAAAACGTTGAATCCGTTTTATTTTTCCAAAAAGATTGTTGGTGTTCTTTGAATCTTGTCTTGAACGATCGATCAGTCTGACCTATATACACTCCTTTTCATATAGGACAAATCAACCTTTAAACTCCTGAACTTTCAAATTTTGAAATGAAATCTTTGGCATTGAATAAAAATCCTGAGAGTTTTGTCTTAGGTTTGAAAGCAATTTTAATATTACATTTAGGTATGACATTAGCAACTTTTTCTATCAGAGGACCAAAATATGTTAACCCTTTCAGGGCAACTGGTTAGCTAGGAAGACCACAGTTTTTTAGTAATGAGTAAGACTGCTCGTTTCAGTAAACCAGTGTGTTTTGTGGGTTGTCTAACATAGCAAAATTTGACGTGTTCATCGAAGACAGACCGAAATTATAACGTGCATTTGTTTACTATAGTTGGACATCAAGGAGTTTAGTAGGGAGGAGGTTGAAGAAAATGTCAATCATTTATTTATTTTTAATTTATATATACTCTGCTTCTAATATTTGACAGTTTTTTACCACAAAATTATAATCATTAAAAATCGAAGTTTGATTAGTAGAGCGCGTGAGTATAATTTTAAAAAAACTGGGGAAATTAGTCACCCCGGGAAGTCGGGAGGTTGACCATTATTACCGGAGTCATCCGGGCAATCCGGTAAGGTTGGGAACCCAATAACTGAATATTTAGAAAATCTTCATGCAGATGAGTTCTATGATTTGTAAGAAATGTTCAGCGTGCAATGTAAAATTGTGTTTGAAACATGACAAAAACTGTTTCATGTTATATTACGCAAAATAGATTATATTGTTTGGTTATATGTTCCTACTGGTTATGTGGAGTGACCACATCCTGCAGGATAATCCTTGTGTTTTTTATCTTGAAATTTGTTTCATTTTCTTCGAGTATCTCTAATAAACCATTATCAAACCATACATAATATGTTTTCCACAAAAAAATAATTTGGGCCGGAAAGGGTTGAAGATGTGAATTTTTCCGATTTTTCTAATTTCAATTGAGGATATATGCTGTTAAACGCAAGTTGACTACGTTTCTTGTTTATAAATTTTACGTTGCGCTGGTTTTTAGGAATTCCGTTGATCTTTACTTGAAAGGCCCTTATTACCAAGTCAGTACATAAATAGAAATAAGAAAATAATTATTAATAGAAACATTGAATAATAACTGAATCCATGCTTGAAAAAGATCCCATGATCAATTAAACACTTTCAAGATATATGGCTACCTTCTCACATCCCAAAATAATAGATAAACGCTATTAATTCGAGAATGCTTATACTTATATAATTTATATTATAATACGAATTTAGAATTCGTATTATAATGAGGAACAAATCAAATAAAATGTTGTATTCTAATATAATCATTTTATGAATGCAAAGTCAAAATTTGAAAAACTATCCAAAGTTTAAAGTATAAACTTTAAAATAAAAAACAATTGGCTTATGTTTCACTATATAAAAATATTTAGATACTGTATTTAGCAGTAACGAATAGTCGACATATTTCGAGTTATGAACTCATTATCAAGACTGACTACAGGAGAGTATTACATCTTATTTTATAAAACAGACAAAAGCAGAGGTGATACCTGAAAATCAATTTGTTCGTTTACAAGGGTTAATTGACTATTATGGGCGGAATTTATTTCGAGAATTTCAAGAAGGTCAAGGCGCTTTCTTTTGTTACCTGAATGTTACAATTGGGTTTTGTTGAAATCCAGGAAATGATTGAATTTTATACAATGTTCAGAGAAGCCAGTGGTATTTTTATTTTGTAAAATCGACTTTTTATGTTCTTCAGCACGAATTTTTATATTCCTTCCTTCCAAAAATATTTTGTAAACACCACTGTCTTCTCCGATGTTAGATTTTTCTTTATTATTGACCAAGAATGACTTCAAGTTTCTTTTGTTTGTACAAATTGTTTTAACGTTATTTTTCGATAGTCTGTTTCAAATTTTGCTACTCAAATTAGGCACATAATTTATAGGGAAGTATTTTTGTTCTTCATTAATAGATTGCGTAAACGAATAATGTGTCTGTTGCATTCAATATAGCCCAAGAAAAAATATTCAATTCTGATAATAATTCAAATACTAACGTTTCATTATATTGCGTTTCATTAGGGTTGCCATCACCTAAATTGCCGATGCCGGACAAAAATTTTAAAAACCCCGGACATTTCTGTGAAATTTTGTTTTTCCCCGGACACCCCGTAAAAATATTTTTTCGATAAAATAAAACATCGTTTATATTTTAATTTTTTCATTTATTTAAACTTTAAACCGCCTGTTTGCCATATAAAAAAAAAAGAAGCAATTTATTTCCAACAGGGACAGTTACAGGAAATGTTAACATAAATTATATACTATCTTCTAAGTGACAGCAAGTAAGTATCTCGTAACAAATGATAAATGAAAAATATACTTAATTACCAAATATTAATACACGTGAAACCCAAAAAGAAAAAGTATTCAAATAGAATTGACTAACATTATCGTAACCTAACAATACAACACGATTATTATATGTTATTAACGATACATGACATAACAGCGCTTAAAGAGTCAAAATGAATATCACACACCCTACAAATTTTGTTGAAGCTATTGCACATAAAATTTACAGGTGATTGTATCATAACATTTGTTCGCGATGCTTCGCTATAAAATTTCAAACATTGTCGGCCTCCGATTCTAGGTACTAGGAAATTTATATCGTTTAGAAGAACACTACTATCGATATTGTTGTTAATTAGTTTATACAAGAATTTTGTACCAAGTATAATTCTTCTTTTTTCCAAAGATATCATTTCAAATCGCGACAACAAAATGTTATGATCGATACCTCTTACAGGATACTCTCCATCGACTTTTAGACATAAATATTTTAGGAACTTTCTCTGTACACTTTCAATTGACTGTTTTTGGTAATCGTAGATTGGGTTCCATATCAAAGAGCCATATTCTAACCTGGATCGGGCATAAGCAAAATACAGCAACTTCAAAGTGGCAATATTTTTAAAGTTTTTACTATTTCTGTAAATAAAACCAAGCATCCTATTCGCGTCTGCAACCGTATTTTTCATATGTGTGTTGAATGTATATATAAACAGAACAACAAAAATCAAATAGACTAGAATCTAGATTCTACATTGTAATAGCAAATTATAGAATAGGTCATATAGTTCGGTTAGATAGGTTAGGTACCCAAAAGTCTAAATTATTTATTAACTATAAATCAAAAGTAAGTAGCAAGTTTTAATTTTAACGAGATCAAGTTCTTTTTACTAATTCAACTTAACTTGGAATTTTTAGACAATTTTTCCCAAAATGTCTTTATTTTTCATCATGAATTTGTAAAAGTCGGAGCAACTCAAGTCTTTAAAATTAGACTTTATTTTGATCAGAAAAGAAAGCGTATGTGTATTTAGCAAGTTTCTCTCCTTCCTTTATTACTGCGACCCTAGCGAAAAAACTCACTCTACATTCGCATTGTGAGCTGGTATGCAAAAATATAACTATGCAATTTTGAGCAGTTTAGAATATAGATGTTCCGAAAAAATTCGGCCACAACTGGTTTGCATTTAATAGCTCATCTCCGTCACTGACACTCAAGCTTCACACACCCGGACACAAAATGTGTCCTGGTTTTACCGGGACATATTTTGAAAGCCCCGGCCGGACGACCCCCGGACGCCCCCTAAACTAGGACAAATCCGGGGAAACCCGGACGGATGGCAACCCTAGGTATAATGAATGCAACAGATACTTTATTCGTTTTTTCCCAATGAGCTTATCGATAAGACTTTCATTGTAACCGTTATTGGTGGCTAATAATTTAATTGTATTAACTTCACTTTGAAAATTTGTTTCCGATGATGGAATAGTGAACAACCTATGTATGAACGAATGAAAACAACTGAGTTTTGTTTGAATGTGTTGGTAACTGTCGCTGTGAATTAAAGTATCTGTGAAGATTGGTTTTCTATAAATGTTGAAAGTAAGAGAATTCAAATTCCTAGCAATCTGAATGTGGAGAAAACAGTGGTGTTTACAAAATATTTTGCGACGAATGCTCTGCTTTCTATATTGGACAAACAGGAAGGAATATAAAAATTCGTGTTGAAGAACATAAAAAGTCAATTTTACAAAATAAAAATACCACTGGCTTCTCGGAACATTATATAAAATTCAATAATTTCCTGGATTTGAACGAAACCCAATTGTTACATTCAGGTAACTAAGGAAAGCGCCTTAACCTTCTTGAAATTCTCGAAACAATTACCCCTTGTAAACGAACAAATTGATTTTCAGGAATCACCTTTGCATTTGCCTGTTTTATAAAATAGGATGTAAAACTCTCCTCTAGTCAGTCTAGATAATGAGTTCGTAACTCGAAACATGTCGACTCTTCGTTACTGCTAAATACAGTATCTAAATATTTTTATATAGTGAAACATAAGCCAAGTGTTTTTTATTTTAAAGTTTATACTTTATTCTTTATGATGTTTCACCAAGTGAAGAGAGTGCGAGAATTCAATCTCAGTTATTCAAAGTTTATTGAAATTCGAAACGTCTTGTGATAATTATATTCTCTCACTTTGAAAGTTAAACAATATTTCATAAGAATTTTACTGTTTCAGATGTTCAATCTCGTTACTATTTTCTATTTGATGCAAAATATAGTTGCTATCAAAAACTATCACAAAATCAACACATTGAATGAATCGATGGTCTCATACTCTTGAATTGAATGGAGATTTATATAGCTAGTCAACTCAGAAATACACGAGAATAGGTTATACTAACTATTAATAGCATTAGTAATTATAATCACATGTCATAATTTAGGTTAACAATGCGGTTAAGATAACAACGTTCAATATTGGCGATGTATAACAGGGGTTAGGGATTACACCCGCTCCATTAACCGCAACCACCCCTGAAAAACATCTTTTTGGAACTTCAATGTCGTGAAATATTGCACTATCCGGAATCAGTGGCTGGCTAGAGATGAATTAGGTGAGTCGGCAAAAAATATAGAACAAAAATAAAGAATTATTCTTCGAGGAGCTACACGTTCGGATCATCTATTGAAACAGGAATGATTTGGATATTCATTTATTCATTTATTTAGCTTATGGCATGACACACATATAGGTAACACGGAATCACAACGTAAAATACAAATAAGAAGAAAACAAAAATGTACAGTTCAACAATGACATCAAGACAAACACAACAATAAGTGTGTATAAACATAAAAAAAGTGAATATAAAAATAACATGAGATAAAACAGATATTGATATGAAACAAACATATTTTGTTTTTATTTTTGGATATTTATGAACTTCATCAAAGCAAGTACCTAATTATTTATAAATGTCTTGAGTGCCACTAAAAGTCAAACTTGTTATTTTAATCAGTATATGAAGAATAGAGTGAAATAATAAATAGCGATATGAAATTAATAAAGAAAGAAGGATCCCAGTTTATGATTAATCAAATTTATTATCAATAAAAATGATTCAATAATATTGAAAAACTAAAATACACTGAGCGGGAAAAAATTGGGGTGAACGATCTATACTATAAGCACTATAAAACTGGCAGCATGATAGGAATAATTACATCTGCAGAAGCTGTAGAGATGAGCAAATTTTATCCAAATTTTGATAGTTTTGTTCTACCTCGAAACAATTCTAGATATCAAATTTCAGCTAATTTGGTTCTATGATAGCCACTGATAATAATATGTACCAGGAAAAAAAAAATATGTTTATATATATATATATATATATATATATATATATATAAATATAAATGGATGAAAAAACTATTCCTCCATCCCTTGACTATCGTAAAGCGCCCTGTAAACGATCAAATTTGTTTGACAAACTTGTTTGACAAACTTCACGTGTTCTTCAAGCAATGACATAAACGATCAAACCAAAGATCAAACAAATTTGTCAAATTCTTCCTTAGTTACGGTTTTCTCGTTGACGTGACGTGACGCGTTCCATGAAAAATGAGCAGTACGGTTTTGAATTTAGTTGTCAAAAATGCCGTCAATCCAATTTTTTCATCAAACACTTTCAAACAATGAATTGTTTGACCAACGCATCAAAACAAAGCCATAGACTATCAAATAATTTGACAAACACCTAAAATTTGACAAACAAGTTTGATCGTTTAATGCGCCCTGTAACGATCAAATTTTGTTTGACATCTTGTATTGACAAACTTCACGTGTTCTTCAAGCAATGGCATAAACGATCAAACAAAGATCAAACAAATTTTGGTCAAATTCTTCCTTAGTTACGGTTTTCCCTCGTTGCGTGACGTGTTCCGCGTTCCAATGAAAAATTGGCAGTAGGTTTTTAAATTTAAGATGTCCAAAAATGCGTCATCCAAATTTTTCATCAAACACTTCAAAACACGTGAATTGTTTGACCAAACGCATCAACAAGCCATGACTATCAAATAATTTGACAAACCACCTAAATTTTGACCAAACAAGTTTGAATCGTTTGCGCCTGTAAAACGTCAAATTTGTTTGACAATCTTTGTTGACAAACTTCACGTGTTCTTCAAGCAATGGCATAGAACGATCAAACCAAAGAATCAAACAAATTTGGTTAATTCTTCCTTAGTTATGGTTTTCTCGTTGACGTGACGTGACGCTTTCCGATGAAAAATGAGCGTAGGTTTTGAATTTAGTTTGTCAAAAATGCCGTCAAGTCCAATTTTTCATCAAACAACTTCAAACACGTGAATTGTTGACCAACGCGTCAAACAAAGCATAGCTATCAAATAATTTGACAAACACCTAAAATTTGACAACAAGTTTGACGTTATAAGCGCCCTGATAAACGATCAAATTTGTTTGACAATCTTGTTTACAAACTTCACGTGGTTCTTCAAGCAATGGCATAAACGATGCAGACCAAAGATCAAACAAAATTTTGTCAAATCTTCCTTAGTTACGGGTTTTCTCGTTGACGTGACGTGACGCGTTTCCATGAAAAATGAGCAGTACGGTTTTGAATTTAGTTGTCAAAAATGCCGTCAATTCCAATTTTTTTTCAAACACGTGAATTGTTGAAAACGCATTCAAACAAAGCCATAAGACTATCAAATAATTTTGACAACACTAAAATTTGACAAAAAGTTTGAATCGTTTAAGCGCCCTGTAAAACATCAAATTTGTTCTGACAATTCTTGTTGACCCTTCACGTGTTCTTTCAAGCAAATGGCATAAACGATCAACCAAAGATTCAAAACAAATTTGTCAAATTCTTTCTTAGTTACGGTTTTCTCGTTGACGTGACGTGACGCGTTCCAATGAAAATGGAGCAGTACGGTTTTTTGAATTTAGTTGTCAAAAAATCGTCAATCCCAATTATTTCATCAAGTAAACCTTCAACACGTGAATTGGTTTGACAACGCATCAAACAAAGCCATAGACTATCAAATAATTTGAAATAAACAACTAAAAATTTGACAAACAAGTTTGATCGTTACAGGCGCTTTACGCCGAAATAGTCAATTATTTTCAGGAAAAAAAAGACTAACAACTTGAAATAATTGTGATTTTTAAAAATATTAATTTCATTAAATGAATAACCCATGGAATTAATATAAAATATTTATTTTATTTTCAAACGTCAGATAATGGTCATTTTGCTGATTGTTTGGAGCAGATATAAGTGTCACTTTTATGACTTTTAGCGCAAGCGGCGTATAAGTGTTATACTCCTGCAGAGTATAACATTTATACGCCGCTCAACTTGCAATGCAGGTATATATAATGTCACATATCTTTTTTGTCATACTTATATCTCTAAAATAAAACATAAAGTAACCTATTTTTTACGAACATTACTTTATTCAAATTTAAAATTTACTGAGGCCTCGGTAGACAAGCGGTAAGGTGCCACCGTTGTAAGCGAGGATGTGGGTTCGAGTCCAGACCACTTGCTCTTGGGTGTTTGTGTATGTCCTGAAATTTAGTGGTTCTAATTATGAGATTAAATTGCTTGGGTATGTACATTGCTTTATAACCGCATTGGCCGTTCGGACCGGCGTTCACCTGTAGGGTCCTCGAGATAAAAAAAACAATAAATTTACTGTACAGTTTATGTAATGCACTACAACATAAATTCAAATTTTTATCGGATTCTGAACTTAAGTATTGTTGTTATGGCATACGACTGAAAATTTTTTTAATAATTCCTTGCTGGTTACTGGAACAATTCTGAATGTTATTTTCTTGGCGATTTATGTTGTTCTGTTGAAGAACGAGTGTTTGTTAGCTACACTAACTCCTGGGTAGTTTCGATTAAGGAGAATCTTGGTAGCAACAATATTTTTTATTGCTTAATGATTCATCGATATAACCTGCAGCAACCGTATCTGATTTTCACCCCTCCATGTCGCTTTAAGCATGTCATGTCCCCACCGCTTATCTGCCAGTAACAGTAGCCGAAAATCCTCCTCAAACAATGGCCCGGTATATTCTTTCCAATTTGATAGCTTGAAGTACAAAGCTACTTCGTTTGCCACATTTCCAATCTTATGGACTTCTCATAACATTTCTCTTAATATATTTTAGAAAAAATCGCGACTTTCTTCAAATTTGTTAGGACGTAAGGCTAAGTATTTTCTGTAGAGATCTATCCATTCATCTCCAACAATAGTGAATGATCTTTCTTTATTAGTTTACTATCTAGGAATATTAAAAATAAATTAACGAAGCCATGATCTTGTAACATTGTCCCACTTCATCTTTACCAGCTCGTTCAGCACCCCAAGCGCCGGCTACAACCAAAATAAGAGGAGCAAACTAAATTTAAAAAAAACTCATAAGTTTGGTGTTGCAAATTGAACCTTTTTGACTTACTTTCGACTCCTACAATATTCATTAAAATCTGGAGCTTCAGTTAAAAATCTAACAAACTGGTTCCTTTGTTGAAAACTTCCGAACTTTTTCAGACATGGAGGAGGTCGGAGAATTTCCGAAATATCAATCTCTTCCCTGATGTGTAAGCAAAGGACGCTGATCAATTGAATAGTGGCTCCATAGTGAAGAACTTCTTCATTTTATGAAGAACTTTCGAATTCGATGAAATAACCCAAATAAAGCATTTTCGGAATACTTCTTTATATTTTCCCGCTGGCAATAAATTCAGAAAATCTTTGATACGACGCTTCGTAAACGGCCGCGGATTTTGTTGGTAATAACTGCTGCACTGCTATTTTTGCTGCTGCTGCAACTCTTGGTGGCGTAGATGGTGTATTAGATTCATCAGCCATACTACAGTATCTTAGCACAATTGAATACGGCTCTATATTTCTCGAGAAATGAAATTATCGATGTCATTTAATTTAATTCACTGACATTATTTACAGTTGCCATGAATTCAAGCCAAATTATTTGCCATCGTTAATTTTTTTTCGTAATCCCATACTGTTATTTTGATTTAACGGTATTCAGATGACAATTGAAAAGTCAGTATTAACGGCCGCCGGCCGTTATAATTTTATAACGGCCGGCGGCCGTTAAGAAATCACGTGTTCAAATATTTATTTCAAAACATCATTCTGGTTACAATAACAATTATAATAAAACTAACTATTTATTTATTTGAGAAGTAATTTGACAATTGCTATTATTTGAAATGTCTATCTTATTGATTAGAGATTTACCATCTATAGCAACAGTTTTTCAACTTGTTGTTGGTGAAGCCTCATTATTATGAAAAAGTTGTTTCGTTATCTTCATTCTCTTCGAAACTGAATTTTTAATATACGACTCCGCCACCGCAGAAGAGTCCCAACCTCCAAGTTCTTTTACCGATAGTAGATCGCCACCATTTTCTACAAGCATGGTAGCCGAGGATCTGCGAAACGAGTGCTCTGTGTAGAGCTGAGGGTTTTCTAATTTTAAGAATTCTGCAATTTTCTTTGAAACGCCTCCAATAGTATGAATGCCCACTACTTGTTTTACACATTTACCATTCGTTATAACCAATGAAAAGTCGCCGATTTTCCAGATTCGAAGGGTCGCCAAATTCTACGTATTTTGGGTATAAAAAACCATAGGCACAAGAAGGAAAGTCCTCCGTTTGGGAATGAAAATACCCTATTCTTTTTGTTTTTAGTCATCCCAATGTACCAAAACTTTGGTACTAGGTGATTTTCCAAAATCATGCCAACCTCAGCTTCACAAGTTTCTTCACGTCCTTCAGGCACGCAAAACATTCCACACATTTTAATACAACCCTTCCTCTAAGCAACGCATGTGTATGATCATTTGCCTCCAAAAAACTTAATTACTTCTTCTTTCAGACAAAAATTCTTCCAATATTTCAAAAGGAATTT